>CAVMGG010000958.1:0-22351 GCA_963680895.1 Fragum sueziense | reverse complement strand
AGTCAGTCAGTCTGTCGGTGGGTGGGTCGGTCTGTGGGTGGGTCGGTCTGTGGGTGGGTCAGTCGGTCGGTCGGTCGGTCAGTCAGTCGGTCGGTCGGTCGGTCGGTCGGTCGGGTCGGGTCGGGTCGGGTCGGGTCGGGTCGGGTCGGGTCGGGTCGGGTCGGGTCGGGTCGGGTCGGTCGGTCGGTCGGTCGGGTCGGTCGGTCGGTCGGTCGGTCGGTCGGTCGGTCGGTCGGTCGGTCGGTCGGTCGGTCAGTCAGTCAGTCAGTCAGTCAGTCAGTCAGTCAGTCAGTCAGTCAGTTAGTCAGTCAGTCAGTCAGTCAGTTAGTCAGTTAGTCAGCTACTCAGTCAGTCAGTCAGTCAGTCAGTCAGTCAGTCAGTCAGTCAGTCAGTCAGTCAGTCAGTCAGTCAGTCAGTCAGTCAGTCAGTCAGTCAGTCAGTCAGTCAGTCAGTCAGTCAGTCAGTCAGTCAGTCAGTCAGTCAGTCAGTCAGTCAGTCAGTCAGTCAGTCAGTCTGCCAGTAGGTCAGCCAGTCAGTCAGTAGGTCATTCTGTCAGTCTGTGGGTCAGCCAGTCCGTCATTAGGTCATTCAGCAGTCATAAGGTCAGTCAGTCAGTCAGTCAGTCAGTCAGCTAGTCAGTCAGCTAGTCAGCTAGTTAGTCAGCTAGTCACTCAGTCTGTCAGACAGCTAGTCACTCAGTAGGTTGGTCAGTCAGTCGGTCTTACCGTCGGTCGGTCAGTCAGTCACTCAGTCTGTCAGACAGCTAGTCACTCAGTCTGTCAGACATCTACTCACTCAGTCAGTCAGTATGTCAGCCAGTCAGTCAGTCAGTAAATCAGTCAGTCAGTCACAGTCAGTGAGTCAGTCACAGTAAGTGAGTCAGTCACAGTCAGTGAGTCAGTCAGTGAGTCAGTCACAGTCAGTGAGTCAGTCTGTGAGTCAGTCAGTCATTCAGTTAGTAGGTCGGTCAGTCTGTCTCTCAGTCAGTAGGTTAGTCTGTCAGTAGGTCTTTCAGTAGGTCAGTCATTTGGTCGATCGATCAGTCAGTCAGTTAGTCAGTCTGCCAGTAGGTCAGCCAGTCAGTCAGTAGGTCATTCTGTCAGTCAGTGGGTCAGCCAGTCCGTCATTAGGTCATTCAGCAGTCACTAGGTCAGCCAATCTGTAAGTCAGTCAGTTAGTTGGTCAGTCAGCTAATCACTCAGACTGTAAGACAGCTAGTCACTCAGTCTGTCAGACAGCTAGTCACCCAGTCAGTCAGTCAGACAGCTAGTCACTCAGTCTGTCAGACAGCTAGTCACTCAGTCAGTCAGTAGGTCAGCCAGTCAGTCAGTCAGTAGGTCAACCAGTTAGCAGGTCAAGAGATCAGTCAGTCAGTCAGTAGATCAGCCAGTCAGTCAGTAGGTCAATTTGTCATTCAGTGGGTCAGTCAGTCTGTCTTTAGGTCATCAAGTCTGTCAGTCAGCCAGTCACTCAGTAGGTCAGTCAGTTGCTCAGCCTGTCATTCACTGAGCCAGTCAGTCAGTCACTGAGTCAGTCAGTCTGTCGGTGGGTGGGTCAGTCACTGAGTCAGTCAGTCTGTCGGTGGGTGGGTCGGTCTGTGGGTGGGTCGGTCTGTGGGTGGGTGGGTGGGTGGGTGGGTCGGTCGGTCGGTCGGTCGGTCGGTCGGGTCGGGTCGGGTCGGGTCGGGTCGGGTCGGGTCGGGTCGGGTCGGGTCGGGTCGGGTCGGGTCGGGTCGGGTCGGGTCGGGTCGGGTCGGGTCGGTCGGTCGGTCGGTCGGTCGGTCGGTCGGTCGGTCGGTCGGTCGGTCGGTCGGTCGGTCGGTCGGTCGGTCGGTCAGTCAGTCAGTCAGTCAGTCAGTCAGTCAGTCAGTCAGTCAGTCAGTCAGTTAGTCAGTCAGTCAGTCAGTCAGTTAGTCAGTTAGTCAGTCAGTCAGTCAGTCAGTCAGTCAGTCAGTCAGTCAGGCAGTCAGTCAGTCAGTCAGTCAGTCAGTCAGTCAGTCAGTCAGTCTGCCAGTAGGTCAGCCAGTCAGTCAGTAGGTCATTCTGTCAGTCTGTGGGTCAGCCAGTCCGTCATTAGGTCATTCAGCAGTCATAAGGTCAGTCAGTCAGTCAGTCAGTCAGTCAGCTAGTCAGTCAGCTAGTCAGCTAGTTAGTCAGCTAGTCACTCAGTCTGTCAGACAGCTAGTCACTCAGTAGGTTGGTCAGTCAGTCGGTCTTACCGTCGGTCGGTCAGTCAGTCACTCAGTCTGTCAGACAGCTAGTCACTCAGTCTGTCAGACATCTACTCACTCAGTCAGTCAGTATGTCAGCCAGTCAGTCAGTCAGTAAATCAGTCAGTCAGTCACAGTCAGTGAGTCAGTCACAGTAAGTGAGTCAGTCACAGTCAGTGAGTCAGTCAGTGAGTCAGTCACAGTCAGTGAGTCAGTCTGTGAGTCAGTCAGTCATTCAGTCAGTAGGTCAGTCAGTCTGTCTCTCAGTCAGTAGGTCAGTCTGTCAGTAGGTCTTTCAGTAGGTCAGTCATTTGGTCGATCGATCAGTCAGTCAGTTAGTCAGTCTGCCAGTAGGTCAGCCAGTCAGTCAGTAGGTCATTCTGTCAGTCAGTGGGTCAGCCAGTCCGTCATTAGGTCATTCAGCAGTCACTAGGTCAGCCAATCTGTAAGTCAGTCAGTTAGTTGGTCAGTCAGCTAATCACTCAGACTGTAAGACAGCTAGTCACTTCAGTCTGTCAGACAGCTAGTCACCAAGTCAGTCAGTCAGACAGCTAGTCACTCAGTCTGTCAGACAGCTAGTCACTCAGTCAGTCAGTAGGTCAGCCAGTCAGTCAGTCAGTAGGTCAACCAGTTAGCAGGTCAAGAGATCAGTCAGTCAGTCAGTAGATCAGCCAGTCAGTCAGTAGGTCAATTTGTCATTCAGTGGGTCAGTCAGTCTGTCTTTAGGTCATCAAGTCTGTCAGTCAGCCAGTCACTCAGTAGGTCAGTCAGTTGCTCAGCCTGTCATTCACTGAGCCAGTCAGTCAGTCACTGAGTCAGTCAGTCTGTCGGTGGGTGGGTCAGTCACTGAGTCAGTCAGTCTGTCGGTGGGTGGGTCGGTCTGTGGGTGGGTCGGTCTGTGGGTGGGTCAGTCGGTCGGTCGGTCGGTCGGTCGGTCGGTCGGTCGGTCGGTCGGTCGGTCGGTCGGTCGGGTCGGGTCGGGTCGGGTCGGGTCGGGTCGGGTCGGGTCGGGTCGGGTCGGGTCGGGGTCGGGTCGGGTCGGGTCGGGTCGGTCGGTCGGTCGGTCGGTCGGTCGGTCGGTCGGTCGGTCGGTCGGTCGGTCGGTCGGTCAGTCAGTCAGTCAGTCAGTCAGTCAGTCAGTTAGTCAGTCAGTCAGTCAGTCAGTTAGTCAGTTAGTCAGCTACTCAGTCAGTCAGTCAGTCAGTCAGTCAGTCAGTCAGTCAGTCAGTCAGTCAGTCAGTCAGTCAGTCAGTCAGTCAGTCAGTCAGTCAGTCAGTCAGTCAGTCAGTCAGTCAGTCAGTCAGTCAGTCAGTCAGTCAGTCAGTCAGTCAGTCAGTCAGTCAGTCAGTCAGTCTGCCAGTAGGTCAGCCAGTCAGTCAGTAGGTCATTCTGTCAGTCTGTGGGTCAGCCAGTCCGTCATTAGGTCATTCAGCAGTCATAAGGTCAGTCAGTCAGTCAGTCAGTCAGTCAGTCAGCTAGTCAGTCAGCTAGTCAGCTAGTTAGTCAGCTAGTCACTCAGTCTGTCAGACAGCTAGTCACTCAGTAGGTTGGTCAGTCAGTCGGTCTTACCGTCGGTCGGTCAGTCAGTCACTCAGTCTGTCAGACAGCTAGTCACTCAGTCTGTCAGACATCTACTCACTCAGTCAGTCAGTATGTCAGCCAGTCAGTCAGTCAGTAAATCAGTCAGTCAGTCACAGTCAGTGAGTCAGTCACAGTAAGTGAGTCAGTCTGTGAGTCAGTCAGTCATTCAGTCAGTAGGTCAGTCAGTCTGTCTCTCAGTCAGTAGGTCAGTCTGTCAGTAGGTCTTTCAGTAGGTCAGTCATTTGGTCGATCGATCAGTCAGTCAGTTAGTCAGTCTGCCAGTAGGTCAGCCAGTCAGTCAGTAGGTCATTCTGTCAGTCAGTGGGTCAGCCAGTCCGTCATTAGGTCATTCAGCAGTCACTAGGTCAGCCAATCTGTAAGTCAGTCAGTTAGTTGGTCAGTCAGCTAATCACTCAGACTGTAAGACAGCTAGTCACTCAGTCTGTCAGACAGCTAGTCACCCAGTCAGTCAGTCAGACAGCTAGTCACTCAGTCTGTCAGACAGCTAGTCACTCAGTCAGTCAGTAGGTCAGCCAGTCAGTCAGACAGTAGGTCAACCAGTTAGCAGGTCAAGAGATCAGTCAGTCAGTCAGTAGATCAGCCAGTCAGTCAGTAGGTCAATTTGTCATTCAGTGGGTCAGTCAGTCTGTCTTTAGGTCATCAAGTCTGTCAGTCAGCCAGTCACTCAGTAGGTCAGTCAGTTGCTCAGCCTGTCATTCACTGAGCCAGTCAGTCAGTCACTGAGTCAGTCAGTCTGTCGGTGGGTGGGTCGGTCACTGAGTCAGTCAGTCTGTCGGTGGGTGGGTCGGTCTGTGGTGGGTCGGTCTGTGGGTGGGTCAGTCGGTCGGTCGGTCGGTCGGTCGGTCGGTCGGTCGGTCGGTCGGTCGGTCGGTCGGTCGGGTCGGGTCGGGTCGGGTCGGGTCGGGTCGGGTCGGGTCGGGTCGGGTCGGGTCGGGTCGGGTCGGGTCGGGTCGGGTCGGGTCGGGTCGGTCGGTCGGTCGGTCGTTCGGTCGGTCGGTCGGTCGGTCGGTCGGTCGGTCGGTCGGTCGGTCGGTCAGTCAGTCAGTCAGTCAGTCAGTCAATCAGTCAGTCAGTCAGTTAGTCAGTCAGTCAGTCAGTCAGTCAGTTAGTCAGTTAGTCAGCTACTCAGTCAGTCAGTCAGTCAGTCAGTCAGTCAGTCAGTCAGTCAGTCAGTCAGTCAGTCAGTCAGTCAGTCAGTCAGTCAGTCAGTCAGTCAGTCAGTCAGTCAGTCAGTCAGTCAGTCTGCCAGTAGGTCAGCCAGTCAGTCAGTAGGTCATTCTGTCAGTCTGTGGGTCAGCCAGTCCGTCATTAGGTCATTCAGCAGTCATAAGGTCAGTCAGTCAGTCAGTCAGTCACTCAGCTAGTCAGTCAGCTAGTCAGCTAGTTAGTCAGCTAGTCACTCAGTCTGTCAGACAGCTAGTCACTCAGTAGGTTGGTCAGTCAGTCGGTCTTACCGTCGGTCGGTCAGTCAGTCACTCAGTCTGTCAGACAGCTAGTCACTCAGTCTGTCAGACATCTACTCACTCAGTCAGTCAGTATGTCAGCCAGTCAGTCAGTCAGTAAATCAGTCAGTCAGTCACAGTCAGTGAGTCAGTCACAGTAAGTGAGTCAGTCACAGTCAGTGAGTCAGTCAGTGAGTCAGTCACAGTCAGTGAGTCAATCTGTGAGTCAGTCAGTCATTCAGTCAGTAGGTCAGTCAGTCTGTCTCTCAGTCAGTAGGTCAGTCTGTCAGTAGGTCTTTCAGTAGGTCAGTCATTTGGTCGATCGATCAGTCAGTCAGTTAGTCAGTCTGCCAGTAGGTCAGCCAGTCAGTCAGTAGGTCATTCTGTCAGTCAGTGGGTCAGCCAGTCCGTCATTAGGTCATTCAGCAGTCACTAGGTCAGCCAATCTGTAAGTCAGTCAGTTAGTTGGTCAGTCAGCTAATCACTCAGACTGTAAGACAGCTAGTCACTCAGTCTGTCAGACAGCTAGTCACCCAGTCAGTCAGTCAGACAGCTAGTCACTCAGTCTGTCAGACAGCTAGTCACTCAGTCAGTCAGTAGGTCAGCCAGTCAGTCAGTCAGTAGGTCAACCAGTTAGCAGGTCAAGAGATCAGTCAGTCAGTCAGTAGATCAGCCAGTCAGTCAGTAGGTCAATTTGTCATTCAGTGGGTCAGTCAGTCTGTCTTTAGGTCATCAAGTCTGTCAGTCAGCCAGTCACTCAGTAGGTCAGTCAGTTGCTCAGCCTGTCATTCACTGAGCCAGTCAGTCAGTCACTGAGTCAGTCAGTCTGTCGGTGGGTGGGTCAGTCACTGAGTCAGTCAGTCTGTCGGTGGGTGGGTCGGTCTGTGGGTGGGTCAGTCGGTCGGTCGGTCGGTCGGTCGGTCGGTCGGTCGGTCGGTCGGGTCGGGTCGGGTCGGGTCGGGTCGGGTCGGGTCGGGTCGGGTCGGGTCGGGTCGGGTCGGGTCGGGTCGGGTCGGGTCGGGTCGGTCGGTCGGTCGGTCGGTCGGTCGGTCGGTCGGTCGGTCGGTCGGTCGGTCGGTCAGTCAGTCAGTCAGTCAGTCAGTCAGTCAGTCAGTCAGTCAGTCAGTCAGTCAGTCAGTTAGTCAGTCAGTCAGTCAGTCAGTTAGTCAGTTAGTCAGCTACTCAGTCAGTCAGTCAGTCAGTCAGTCAGTCAGTCAGTCAGTCAGTCAGTCAGTCAGTCAGTCAGTCAGTCAGTCAGTCAGTCAGTCAGTCAGTCAGTCAGTCAGTCAGTCAGTCAGTCAGTCAGTCAGTCAGTCAGTCAGTCAGTCAGTCTGCCAGTAGGTCAGCCAGTCAGTCAGTAGGTCATTCTGTCAGTCTGTGGGTCAGCCAGTCCGTCATTAGGTCATTCAGCAGTCATAAGGTCAGTCAGTCAGTCAGTCAGTCAGTCAGCTAGTCAGTCAGCTAGTCAGCTAGTTAGTCAGCTAGTCACTCAGTCTGTCAGACAGCTAGTCACTCAGTAGGTTGGTCAGTCAGTCGGTCTTACCGTCGGTCGGTCAGTCAGTCACTCAGTCTGTCAGACAGCTAGTCACTCAGTCTGTCAGACATCTACTCACTCAGTCAGTCAGTATGTCAGCCAGTCAGTCAGTCAGTAAATCAGTCAGTCAATCACAGTCAGTGAGTCAGTCACAGTAAGTGAGTCAGTCACAGTCAGTGAGTCAGTCAGTGAGTCAGTCACAGTCAGTGAGTCAATCTGTGAGTCAGTCAGTCATTCAGTCAGTAGGTCAGTCAGTCTGTCTCTCAGTCAGTAGGTCTTTTAGTAGGTCAGTCATTTGGTCGATCGATCAGTCAGTCAGTTAGTCAGTCTGCCAGTAGGTCAGCCAGTCAGTCAGTAGGTCATTCTGTCAGTCAGTGGGTCAGCCAGTCCGTCATTAGGTCATTCAGCAGTCACTAGGTCAGCCAATCTGTAAGTCAGTCAGTTAGTTGGTCAGTCAGCTAATCACTCAGACTGTAAGACAGCTAGTCACTCAGTCTGTCAGACAGCTAGTCACCCAGTCAGTCAGTCAGACAGCTAGTCACTCAGTCTGTCAGACAGCTAGTCACTCAGTCAGTCAGTAGGTCAGCCAGTCAGTCAGTCAGTAGGTCAACCAGTTAGCAGGTCAAGAGATCAGTCAGTCAGTCAGTAGATCAGCCAGTCAGTCAGTAGGTCAATTTGTCATTCAGTGGGTCAGTCAGTCTGTCTTTAGGTCATCAAGTCTGTCAGTCAGCCAGTCACTCAGTAGGTCAGTCAGTTGCTCAGCCTGTCATTCACTGAGCCAGTCAGTCAGTCACTGAGTCAGTCAGTCTGTCGGTGGGTGGGTCAGTCACTGAGTCAGTCAGTCTGTCGGTGGGTGGGTCGGTCTGTGGGTGGGTCGGTCTGTGGGTGGGTCAGTCGGTCGGTCGGTCGGTCGGTCGGTCGGTCGGTCGGTCGGTCGGTCGGTCGGTCGGTCGGTCGGTCGGTCGGGTCGGGTCGGGTCGGGTCGGGTCGGGTCGGGTCGGGTCGGGTCGGGTCGGGTCGGGTCGGGTCGGGTCGGGTCGGTCGGTCGGTCGGTCGGTCGGTCGGTCGGTCGGTCGGTCGGTCGGTCGGTCGGTCGGTCGGTCGGTCAGTCAGTCAGTCAGTCAGTCAGTCAGTCAGTCAGTCACTTAGTCAGTCAGTCAGTCAGTCAGTTAGTCAGTTAGTCAGCTACTCAGTCAGTCAGTCAGTCAGTCAGTCAGTCAGTCAGTCAGTCAGTCAGTCAGTCAGTCATTCAGTCAGTCAGTCAGTCAGTCAGTCAGTCAGTCAGTCAGTCAGTCAGTCAGTCAGTCAGTCAGTCAGTCAGTCAGTCAGTCAGTCAGTCAGTCAGTCAGTCTGCCAGTAGGTCAGCCAGTCAGTCAGTAGGTCATTCTGTCAGTCTGTGGGTCAGCCAGTCCGTCATTAGGTCATTCAGCAGTCATAAGGTCAGTCAGTCAGTCAGTCAGTCAGTCAGCTAGTCAGTCAGCTAGTCAGCTAGTTAGTCAGCTAGTCACTCAGTCTGTCAGACAGCTAGTCACTCAGTAGGTTGGTCAGTCAGTCGGTCTTACCGTCGGTCGGTCAGTCAGTCACTCAGTCTGTCAGACAGCTAGTCACTCAGTCTGTCAGACATCTACTCACTCAGTCAGTCAGTATGTCAGCCAGTCAGTCAGTCAGTAAATCAGTCAGTCAGTCACAGTCAGTGAGTCAGTCACAGTAAGTGAGTCAGTCACAGTCAGTGAGTCAGTCAGTGAGTCAGTCACAGTCAGTGAGTCAGTCTGTGAGTCAGTCAGTCATTCAGTCAGTAGGTCAGTCAGTCTGTCTCTCAGTCAGTAGGTCAGTCTGTCAGTAGGTCTTTCAGTAGGTCAGTCATTTGGTCGATCGATCAGTCAGTCAGTTAGTCAGTCTGCCAGTAGGTCAGCCAGTCAGTCAGTAGGTCATTCTGTCAGTCAGTGGGTCAGCCAGTCCGTCATTAGGTCATTCAGCAGTCACTAGGTCAGCCAATCTGTAAGTCAGTCAGTTAGTTGGTCAGTCAGCTAATCACTCAGACTGTAAGACAGCTAGTCACTCAGTCTGTCAGACAGCTAGTCACCCAGTCAGTCAGTCAGACAGCTAGTCACTCAGTCTGTCAGACAGCTAGTCACTCAGTCAGTCAGTAGGTCAGCCAGTCAGTCAGTCAGTAGGTCAACCAGTTAGCAGGTCAAGAGATCAGTCAGTCAGTCAGTAGATCAGCCAGTCAGTCAGTAGGTCAATTTGTCATTCAGTGGGTCAGTCAGTCTGTCTTTAGGTCATCAAGTCTGTCAGTCAGCCAGTCACTCAGTAGGTCAGTCAGTTGCTCAGCCTGTCATTCACTGAGCCAGTCAGTCAGTCACTGAGTCAGTCAGTCTGTCGGTGGGTGGGTCAGTCACTGAGTCAGTCAGTCTGTCGGTGGGTGGGTCGGTCTGTGGGTGGGTCGGTCTGTGGGTGGGTCAGTCGGTCGGTCGGTCGGTCGGTCGGTCGGTCGGGTCGGGTCGGGTCGGGTCGGGTCGGGTCGGGTCGGGTCGGGTCGGGTCGGGTCGGGTCGGGTCGGGTCGGTCGGTCGGTCGGTCGGTCGGTCGGTCGGTCGGTCGGTCGGTCGGTCGGTCGGTCGGTCGGTCGGTCGGTCGGTCAGTCAGTCAGTAGGTCAGTCAGTCAGTCAGTCAGTCAGTCAGTCAGTCAGTTAGTCAGTCAGTCAGTCAGTCAGTCAGTTAGTAAGTTAGTCAGCTACTCAGTCAGTCAGTCAGTCAGTCAGTCAGTCAGTGAGTGAGTCAGTCAGTCAGTCAGTCAGTCAGTCAGTCAGTCAGTCAGTCAGTCAGTCAGTCAGTCGGTCAGTCAGTCAGTCAGTCAGTCAGTCAGTCTGCCAGTAGGTCAGCCCATCAGTCAGTAGGTCATTCTGTCAGTCTGTGGGTCAGCCAGTCCGTCATTAGGTCATTCAGCAGTCATAAGGTCAGTCAGTCAGTCAGTCAGTCAGTCAGCTAGTCAGTCAGCTAGTCAGCTAGTTAGTCAGCTAGTCACTCAGTCTGTCAGACAGCTAGTCACTCAGTATGTTGGTCAGTCAGTCGGTCTTACCGTCGGTCGGTCAGTCAGTCACTCAGTCTGTCAGACAGCTAGTCACTCAGTCTGTCAGACATCTACTCACTCAGTCAGTCAGTATGTCAGCCAGTCAGTCAGTCAGTAAATCAGTCAGTCAGTCACAGTCAGTGAGTCAGTCACAGTAAGTGAGTCAGTCACAGTCAGTGTGTCAGTCAGTGAGTCAGTCACAGTCAGTGAGTCAGTCTGTGAGTCAGTCAGTCATTCAGTCAGTAGGTCAGTCAGTCTGTCTCTCAGTCAGTAGGTCAGTCTGTCAGTAGGTCTTTCAGTAGGTCAGTCATTTGGTCGATCGATCAGTCAGTCAGTTAGTCAGTCTGCCAGTAGGTCAGCCAGTCAGTCAGTAGGTCATTCTGTCAGTCAGTGGGTCAGCCAGTCCGTCATTAGGTCATTCAGCAGTCACTAGGTCAGCCAATCTGTAAGTCAGTCAGTTAGTTGGTCAGTCAGCTAATCACTCAGACTGTAAGACAGCTAGTCACTCAGTCTGTCAGACAGCTAGTCACACAGTCAGTCAGTCAGACAGCTAGTCACTCAGTCTGTCAGACAGCTAGTCACTCAGTCAGTCAGTAGGTCAGCCAGTCAGTCAGTCAGTAGGTCAACCAGTTAGCAGGTCAAGAGATCAGTCAGTCAGTCAGTAGATCAGCCAGTCAGTCAGTAGGTCAATTTGTCATTCAGTGGGTCAGTCAGTCAGTCTTTAGGTGATCAAGTCTGTCAGTCAGCCAGTCACTCAGTAGGTCAGTCAGTTGCTCAGCCTGTCATTCACTGAGCCAGTCAGTCAGTCACTGAGTCAGTCAGTCTGTCGGTGGTTGGGTCAGTCACTGAGTCAGTCAGTCTGTCGGTGGGTGGGTCGGTCTGTGGGTGGGTCGGTCTGTGGGTGGGTCAGTCGGTCGGTCGGTCGGTCGGTCGGTCGGTCGGTCGGTCGGTCGGTCGGTCGGTCGGTCGGTCGGGTCGGGTCGGGTCGGGTCGGGTCGGGTCGGGTCGGGTCGGGTCGGGTTGGGTCGGGTCGGGTCGGGTCGGGTCGGGTCGGGTCGGGTCGGTCGGTCGGTCGGTCGGTCGGTCGGTCGGTCGGTCGGTCGGTCGGTCGGTCAGTCAGTCAGTCAGTCAGTCAGTCAGTCAGTCAGTCAGTCAGTCAGTCAGTTAGTCAGTCAGTCAGTCAGTCAGTTAGTCAGTTGGTCAGCTACTCAGTCAGTCAGTCAGTCAGTCAGTCAGTCAGTCAGTCAGTCAGTCAGTCAGTCAGTCAGTCAGTCAGTCAGTCAGTCAGTCAGTCAGTCAGTCAGTCAGTCAGTCAGTCAGTCAGTCAGTCAGTCAGTCAGTCAGTCAGTCAGTCAGTCAGTCAGTCAGTCAGTCAGTCAGTCTGCCAGTAGGTCAGCCAGTCAGTCAGTAGGTCATTCTGTCAGTCTGTGGGTCAGCCAGTCCGTCATTAGGTCATTCAGCAGTCATAAGGTCAGTCAGTCAGTCAGTCAGTCAGTCAGCTAGTCAGTCAGCTAGTCAGCTAGTTAGTCAGCTAGTCACTCAGTCTGTCAGACAGCTAGTCACTCAGTAGGTTGGTCAGTCAGTCGGTCTTACCGTCGGTCGGTCAGTCAGTCACTCAGTCTGTCAGACAGCTAGTCACTCAGTCTGTCAGACATCTACTCACTCAGTCAGTCAGTATGTCAGCCAGTCAGTCAGTCAGTAAATCAGTCAGTCAGTCACAGTCAGTGAGTCAGTCACAGTAAGTGAGTCAGTCACAGTCAGTGAGTCAGTCAGTGAGTCAGTCACAGTCAGTTAGTCAGTCTGTGAGTCAGTCAGTCATTCAGTCAGTAGGTCAGTCAGTCTGTCTCTCAGTCAGTAGGTCAGTCTGTCAGTAGGTCTTTCAGTAGGTCAGTCATTTGGTCGATCGATCAGTCAGTCAGTTAGTCAGTCTGCCAGTAGGTCAGCCAGTCAGTCAGTAGGTCATTCTGTCAGTCAGTGGGTCAGCCAGTCCGTCATTAGGTCATTCAGCAGTCACTAGGTCAGCCAATCTGTAAGTCAGTCAGTTAGTTGGTCAGTCAGCTAATCACTCAGACTGTAAGACAGCTAGTCACTCAGTCTGTCAGACAGCTAGTCACCCAGTCAGTCAGTCAGACAGCTAGTCACTCAGTCTGTCAGACAGCTAGTCACTCAGTCAGTCAGTAGGTCAGCCAGTCAGTCAGTCAGTAGGTCAACCAGTTAGCAGGTCAAGAGATCAGTCAGTCAGTCAGTAGATCAGCCAGTCAGTCAGTAGGTCAATTTGTCATTCAGTGGGTCAGTCAGTCTGTCTTTAGGTCATCAAGTCTGTCAGTCAGCCAGTCACTCAGTAGGTCAGTCAGTTGCTCAGCCTGTCATTCACTGAGCCAGTCAGTCAGTCACTGAGTCAGTCAGTCTGTCGGTGGGTGGGTCAGTCACTGAGTCAGTCAGTCTGTCGGTGAGTGGGTCGGTCTGTGGGTGGGTCAGTCTGTGGGTGGGTCAGTCGGTCGGTCGGTCAGTCGGTCGGTCGGTCGGTCGGTCGGTCGGTCGGTCGGGTCGGGTCGGGTCGGGTCGGGTCGGGTCGGGTCGGGTCGGGTCGGGTCGGGTCGGGTCGGGTCGGGTCGGGTCGGGTCGGGTCGGGTCGGGTCGGGTCGGGTCGGTCGGTCGGTCGGTCGGTCGGTCGGTCGGTCGGTCGGTCGGTCGGTCGGTCGGTCGGTCGGTCGGTCGGTCAGTCAGTTAGTCAGTCAGTCAGTCAGTCAGTCAGTTAGTCAGTCAGTCAGTCAGTCAGTTAGTCAGTTAGTCAGCTACTCAGTCAGTCAGTCAGTCAGTCAGTCAGTCAGTCAGTCAGTCAGTCAGTCAGTCAGTCAGTCAGTCAGTCAGTCAGTCAGTCAGTCAGTCAGTCAGTCAGTCAGTCAGTCAGTCAGTCAGTCAGTCAGTCAGTCAGTCTGCCAGTAGGTCAGCCAGTCAGTCAGTAGGTCATTCTGTCAGTCTGTGGGTCAGCCAGTCCGTCATTAGGTCATTCAGCAGTCATAAGGTCAGTCAGTCAGTCAGTCAGTCAGCTAGTCAGTCAGCTAGTCAGCTAGTTAGTCAGCTAGTCACTCAGTCTGTCAGACAGCTAGTCACTCAGTAGGTTGGTCAGTCAGTCGGTCTTACTGTCGGTCGGTCAGTCAGTCACTCAGTCTGTCAGACAGCTAGTCACTCAGTCTGTCAGACATCTACTCACTCAGTCAGTCAGTATGTCAGCCAGTCAGTCAGTCAGTAAATCAGTCAGTCAGTCACAGTCAGTGAGTCAGTCACAGTAAGTGAGTCAGTCACAGTCAGTGAGTCAGTCAGTGAGTCAGTCACAGTCAGTGAGTCAGTCTGTGAGTCAGTCAGTCATTCAGTCAGTAGGTCAGTCAGTCTGTCTCTCAGTCAGTAGGTCAGTCTGTCAGTAGGTCTTTCAGTAGGTCAGTCATTTGGTCGATCGATCAGTCAGTCAGTTAGTCAGTCTGCCAGTAGGTCAGCCAGTCAGTCAGTAGGTCATTCTGTCAGTCAGTGGGTCAGCCAGTCCGTCATTAGGTCATTCAGCAGTCACTAGGTCAGCCAATCTGTAAGTCAGTCAGTTAGTTGGTCAGTCAGCTAATCACTCAGACTGTAAGACAGCTAGTCACTCAGTCTGTCAGACAGCTAGTCACCCAGTCAGTCAGTCAGACAGCTAGTCACTCAGTCTGTCAGACAGCTAGTCACTCAGTCAGTCAGTAGGTCAGCCAGTCAGTCAGTCAGTAGGTCAACCAGTTAGCAGGTCAAGAGATCAGTCAGTCAGTCAGTAGATCAGCTAGTCAGTCAGTAGGTCAATTTGTCATTCAGTGGGTCAGTCAGTCTGTCTTTAGGTCATCAAGTCTGTCAGTCAGCCAGTCACTCAGTAGGTCAGTCAGTTGCTCAGCCTGTCATTCACTGAGCCAGTCAGTCAGTCACTGAGTCAGTCAGTCTGTCGGTGGGTGGGTCAGTCACTGAGTCAGTCAGTCTGTCGGTGGGTGGGTCGGTCTGTGGGTGGGTCGGTCTGTGGGTGGGTCGGTCTGTGGGTGGGTCGGTCGGTCGGTCGGTCGGTCGGGTCGGGTCGGGTCGGGTCGGGTCGGGTCGGGTCGGGTCGGGTCGGGTCGGGTCGGGTCGGGTCGGGTCGGGTCGGGTCGGGTCGGTCGGTCGGTCGGTCGGTCGGTTGGTCGGTCGGTCGGTCGGTCGGTCGGTCGGTCGGTCGGTCGGTCGGTCGGTCGGTCAGTCGGTCGGTCGGTCGGTCGGTCAGTCAGTCAGTCAGTCAGTCAGTCAGTCAGTCAGTCAGTCAGTCAGTCAGTCAGTCAGTTAGTCAGTCAGTCAGTCAGTCAGTTAGTCAGTTAGTCAGCTACTCAGTCAGTCAGTCAGTCAGTCAGTCAGTCAGTCAGTCAGTCAGTCAGTCAGTCAGTCAGTCAGTCAGTCAGTCAGTCAGTCAGTCAGTCAGTCAGTCAGTCAGTCAGTCAGTCAGTCAGTCAGTCAGTCAGTCAGTCAGTCAGTCAGTCAGTCAGTCAGTCAGTCTGCCAGTAGGTCAGCCAGTCAGTCAGTAGGTCATTCTGTCAGTCTGTGGGTCAGGCAGTCCGTCATTAGGTCATTCAGCAGTCATAAGGTCAGTCAGTCAGTCAGTCAGTCAGTCAGCTAGTCAGTCAGCTAGTCAGCTAGTTAGTCAGCTAGTCACTCAGTCTGTCAGACAGCTAGTCACTCAGTAGGTTGGTCAGTCAGTCGGTCTTACCGTCGGTCGGTCAGTCAGTCACTCAGTCTGTCAGACAGCTAGTCACTCAGTCTGTCAGACATCTACTCACTCAGTCAGTCAGTATGTCAGCCAGTCAGTCAGTCAGTAAATCAGTCAGTCAGTCACAGTCAGTGAGTCAGTCACAGTAAGTGAGTCAGTCACAGTCAGTGAGTCAGTCAGTGAGTCAGTCACAGTCAGTGAGTCAGTCTGTGAGTCAGTCAGTCATTCAGTCAGTAGGTCAGTCAGTCTGTCTCTCAGTCAGTAGGTCAGTCTGTCAGTAGGTCTTTCAGTAGGTCAGTCATTTGGTCGATCGATCAGTCAGTCAGTTAGTCAGTCTGCCAGTAGGTCAGCCAGTCAGTCAGTAGGTCATTCTGTCAGTCAGTGGGTCAGCCAGTCCGTCATTAGGTCATTCAGCAGTCACTAGGTCAGCCAATCTGTAAGTCAGTCAGTTAGTTGGTCAGTCAGCTAATCACTCAGACTGTAAGACAGCTAGTCACTCAGTCTGTCAGACAGCTAGTCACCCAGTCAGTCAGTCAGACAGCTAGTCACTCAGTCTGTCAGACAGCTAGTCACTCAGTCAGTCAGTAGGTCAGCCAGTCAGTCAGTCAGTAGGTCAACCAGTTAGCAGGTCAAGAGATCAGTCAGTCAGTCAGTAGATCAGCCAGTCAGTCAGTAGGTCAATTTGTCATTCAGTGGGTCAGTCAGTCTGTCTTTAGGTCATCAAGTCTGTCAGTCAGCCAGTCACTCAGTAGGTCAGTCAGTTGCTCAGCCTGTCATTCACTGAGCCAGTCAGTCAGTCACTGAGTCAGTCAGTCTGTCGGTGGGTGGGTCAGTCACTGAGTCAGTCAGTCTGTCGGTGGGTGGGTCGGTCTGTGGGTGGGTCGGTCTGTGGGTGGGTCAGTCGGTCGGTCGGTCGGTCGGTCGGTCGGTCGGTCGGTCGGTCGGTCGGTCGGTCGGTCGGTCGGTCAGTCGGTCGGTCGGGTCGGTTCGGGTCGGGTCGGGTCGGGTCGGGTCGGGTCGGGTCGGGTCGGGTCGGGTCGGGTCGGGTCGGGTCGGGTCGGGTCGTGTCGGGTCGGTCGGTCGGTCGGTCGGTCGGTCGGTCGGTCGGTCGGTCGGTCGGTCGGTCGGTCGGTCGGTCGGTCGGTCGGTCAGTCAGTCAGTCAGTCTGTCAGTCAGTCAGTCAGTCAGTCAGTCAGTTAGTCAGTCAGTCAGTCAGTCAGTTAGTCAGTTAGTCAGCTACTCAGTCAGTCAGTCAGTCAGTCAGTCAGTCAGTCAGTCAGTCAGTCAGTCAGTCAGTCAGTCAGTCAGTCAGTCAGTCAGTCAGTCAGTCAGTCAGTCAGTCTGCCAGTAGGTCAGCCAGTCAGTCAGTAGGTCATTCTGTCAGTCTGTGGGTCAGCCAGTCCGTCATTAGGTCATTCAGCAGTCATAAGGTCAGTCAGTCAGTCAGTCAGTCAGTCAGCTAGTCAGTCAGCTAGTCAGCTAGTTAGTCAGCTAGTCACTCAGTCTGTCAGACAGCTAGTCACTCAGTAGGTTGGTCAGTCAGTCGGTCTTACCGTCGGTCGGTCAGTCAGTCACTCAGTCTGTCAGACAGCTAGTCACTCAGTCTGTCAGACATCTACTCACTCAGTCAGTCAGTATGTCAGCCAGTCAGTCAGTCAGTAAATCAGTCAGTCAGTCACAGTCAGTGAGTCAGTCACAGTAAGTGAGTCAGTCACAGTCAGTGAGTCAGTCAGTGAGTCAGTCACAGTCAGTGAGTCAGTCTGTGAGTCAGTCAGTCATTCAGTCAGTAGGTCAGTCAGTCTGTCTCTCAGTCAGTAGGTCAGTCTGTCAGTAGGTCTTTCAGTAGGTCAGTCATTTGGTCGATCGATCAGTCAGTCAGTTAGTCAGTCTGCCAGTAGGTCAGCCAGTCAGTCAGTAGGTCATTCTGTCAGTCAGTGGGTCAGCCAGTCCGTCATTAGGTCATTCAGCAGTCACTAGGTCAGCCAATCTGTAAGTCAGTCAGTTAGTTGGTCAGTCAGCTAATCACTCAGACTGTAAGACAGCTAGTCACTCAGTCTGTCAGACAGCTAGTCACCCAGTCAGTCAGTCAGACAGCTAGTCACTCAGTCTGTCAGACAGCTAGTCACTCAGTCAGTCAGTAGGTCAGCCAGTCAGTCAGTCAGTAGGTCAACCAGTTAGCAGGTCAAGAGATCAGTCAGTCAGTCAGTAGATCAGCCAGTCAGTCAGTAGGTCAATTTGTCATTCAGTGGGTCAGTCAGTCTGTCTTTAGGTCATCAAGTCTGTCAGTCAGCCAGTCACTCAGTAGGTCAGTCAGTTGCTCAGCCTGTCATTCACTGAGCCAGTCAGTCAGTCACTGAGTCAGTCAGTCTGTCGGTGGGTGGGTCAGTCACTGAGTCAGTCAGTCTGTCGGTGGGTGGGTCGGTCTGTGGGTGGGTCGGTCTGTGGGTGGGTCAGTCGGTCGGTCGGTCGGTCGGTCGGTCGGTCGGTCGGGTCGGGTCGGGTCGGGTCGGGTCGGGTCGGGTCGGGTCGGGTCGGGTCGGGTCGGGTCGGGTCGGGTCGGGTCGGGTCGGGTCGGGTCGGGTCGGGTCGGGTCGGTCGGTCGGTCGGTCGGTCGGTCGGTCGGTCGGTCGGTCGGTCGGTCGGTCGGTCGGTCGGTCGGTCGGTCGGTCGGTCGGTCGGTCAGTCAGTCAGTCAGTCAGTCAGTCAGTCAGTCAGTCAGTCAGTCAGTCAGTTAGTCAGTCAGTCAGTCAGTCAGTTAGTCAGTTAGTCAGCTACTCAGTCAGTCAGTCAGTCAGTCAGTCAGTCAGTCAGTCAGTCAGTCAGTCAGTCAGTCAGTCAGTCAGTCAGTCAGTCAGTCAGTCAGTCAGTCAGTCAGTCAGTCAGTCAGTCAGTCAGTCAGTCAGTCAGTCAGTCAGTCAGTCAGTCAGTCAGTCAGTCAGTCAGTCAGTCAGTCTGCCAGTAGGTCAGCCAGTCAGTCAGTAGGTCATTCTGTCAGTCTGTGGGTCAGCCAGTCCGTCATTAGGTCATTCAGCAGTCATAAGGTCAGTCAGTCAGTCAGTCAGTCAGTCAGCTAGTCAGTCAGCTAGTCAGCTAGTTAGTCAGCTAGTCACTCAGTCTGTCAGACAGCTAGTCACTCAGTAGGTTGGTCAGTCAGTCGGTCTTACCGTCGGTCGGTCAGTCAGTCACTCAGTCTGTCAGACAGCTAGTCACTCAGTCTGTCAGACATCTACTCACTCAGTCAGTCAGTATGTCAGCCAGTCAGTCAGTCAGTAAATCAGTCAGTCAGTCACAGTCAGTGAGTCAGTCACAGTAAGTGAGTCAGTCACAGTCAGTGAGTCAGTCAGTGAGTCAGTCACAGTCAGTGAGTCAGTCTGTGAGTCAGTCAGTCATTCAGTCAGTAGGTCAGTCAGTCTGTCTCTCAGTCAGTAGGTCAGTCTGTCAGTAGGTCTTTCAGTAGGTCAGTCATTTGGTCGATCGATCAGTCAGTCAGTTAGTCAGTCTGCCAGTAGGTCAGCCAGTCAGTCAGTAGGTCATTCTGTCAGTCAGTGGGTCAGCCAGTCCGTCATTAGGTCATTCAGCAGTCACTAGGTCAGCCAATCTGTAAGTCAGTCAGTTAGTTGGTCAGTCAGCTAATCACTCAGACTGTAAGACAGCTAGTCACTCAGTCTGTCAGACAGCTAGTCACCCAGTCAGTCAGTCAGACAGCTAGTCACTCAGTCTGTCAGACAGCTAGTCACTCAGTCAGTCAGTAGGTCAGCCAGTCAGTCAGTCAGTAGGTCAACCAGTTAGCAGGTCAAGAGATCAGTCAGTCAGTCAGTAGATCAGCCAGTCAGTCAGTAGGTCAATTTGTCATTCAGTGGGTCAGTCAGTCTGTCTTTAGGTCATCAAGTCTGTCAGTCAGCCAGTCACTCAGTAGGTCAGTCAGTTGCTCAGCCTGTCATTCACTGAGCCAGTCAGTCAGTCACTGAGTCAGTCAGTCTGTCGGTGGGTGGGTCAGTCACTGAGTCAGTCAGTCTGTCGGTGGGTGGGTCGGTCTGTGGGTGGGTCAGTCTGTGGGTGGGTCAGTCGGTCGGTCGGTCGGTCGGTCGGTCGGTCGTGTCGGGTCGGGTCGGGTCGGGTCGGGTCGGGTCGGGTCGGGTCGGGTCGGGTCGGGTCGGGTCGGTCGGTCGGTCGGTCGGTCGGTCGGTCGGTCGGTCAGTCGGTCGGTCGGTCGGTCGGTCGGTCGGTCGGTCGGTCGGTCGGTCGGTCGGTCGGTCAGTCAGTCAGTCAGTCAGTCAGTCAGTCAGTCAGTCAGTCAGTCAGTCAGTCAGTTAGTCAGTCAGTCAGTCAGTTAGTCAGTTAGTCAGCTACTCAGTCAGTCAGTCAGTCAGTCAGTCAGTCAGTCAGTCAGTCAGTCAGTCAGTCAGTCAGTCAGTCAGTCAGTCAGTCAGTCAGTCAGTCAGTCAGTCAGTCAGTCAGTCAGTCAGTCAGTCAGTCAGTCAGTCAGTCAGTCAGTCAGTCAGTTCAGTCAGTCAGTCAGTCAGTCAGTCAGTCAGTCAGTCAGTCAGTCAGTCAGTCAGTCAGTCTGCCAGTAGGTCAGCCAGTCAGTCAGTAGGTCATTCTGTCAGTCTGTGGGTCAGCCAGTCCGTCATTAGGTCATTCAGCAGTCATAAGGTCAGTCAGTCAGTCAGTCAGTCAGTCAGCTAGTCAGTCAGCTAGTCAGCTAGTTAGTCAGCTAGTCACTCAGTCTGTCAGACAGCTAGTCACTCAGTAGGTTGGTCAGTCAGTCGGTCTTACCGTCGGTCGGTCAGTCAGTCACTCAGTCTGTCAGACAGCTAGTCACTCAGTCTGTCAGACATCTACTCACTCAGTCAGTCAGTATGTCAGCCAGTCAGTCAGTCAGTAAATCAGTCAGTCAGTCACAGTCAGTGAGTCAGTCACAGTAAGTGAGTCAGTCACAGTCAGTGAGTCAGTCAGTGAGTCAGTCACAGTCAGTGAGTCAGTCTGTGAGTCAGTCAGTCATTCAGTCAGTAGGTCAGTCAGTCTGTCTCTCAGTCAGTAGGTCAGTCTGTCAGTAGGTCTTTCAGTAGGTCAGTCATTTGGTCGATCGATCAGTCAGTCAGTTAGTCAGTCTGCCAGTAGGTCAGCCAGTCAGTCAGTAGGTCATTCTGTCAGTCAGTGGGTCAGCCAGTCCGTCATTAGGTCATTCAGCAGTCACTAGGTCAGCCAATCTGTAAGTCAGTCAGTTAGTTGGTCAGTCAGCTAATCACTCAGACTGTAAGACAGCTAGTCACTCAGTCTGTCAGACAGCTAGTCACCCAGTCAGTCAGTCAGACAGCTAGTCACTCAGTCTGTCAGACAGCTAGTCACTCAGTCAGTCAGTAGGTCAGCCAGTCAGTCAGTCAGTAGGTCAACCAGTTAGCAGGTCAAGAGATCAGTCAGTCAGTCAGTAGATCAGCCAGTCAGTCAGTAGGTCAATTTGTCATTCAGTGGGTCAGTCAGTCTGTCTTTAGGTCATCAAGTCTGTCAGTCAGCCAGTCACTCAGTAGGTCAGTCAGTTGCTCAGCCTGTCATTCACTGAGCCAGTCAGTCAGTCACTGAGTCAGTCAGTCTGTCGGTGGGTGGGTCAGTCACTGAGTCAGTCAGTCTGTCGGTGGGTGGGTCGGTCTGTGGGTGGGTTGGTCTGTGGGTTGTTCAGTCGGTCGGTCGGTCGGTCGGTCGGTCGGTCGGTCGGTCGGTCGGTCGGTCGGTCGGTCGGTCGGGTCGGGTCGGGTCGGGTCGGGTCGGGTCGGGTCGGGTCGGGTCGGGTCGGGTCGGGTCGGTCGGGTCGGTCGGTCGGTCGGTCGGTCGGTCGGTCGGTCGGTCGGTCGGTCGGTCGGTCGGTCAGTCAGTCAGTCAGTCAGTCAGTCAGTCAGTCAGTCAGTCAGTCAGTCAGTCAGTCAGTCAGTCAGTTAGTCAGTCAGTCAGTCAGTCAGTCTATTAGTCAGTTAGTCAGCTACTCAGTCAGTCAGTCAGTCAGTCAGTCAGTCAGTCAGTCAGTCAGTCAGTCAGTCAGTCAGTCAGTCAGTCAGTCAGTCAGTCAGTCAGTCAGTCAGTCAGTCAGTCAGTCAGTCAGTCTGCCAGTAGGTCAGCCAGTCAGTCAGTAGGTCATTCTGTCAGTCTGTGGGTCAGCCAGTCCGTCATTAGGTCATTCAGCAGTCATAAGGTCAGTCAGTCAGTCAGTCAGTCAGCTAGTCAGTCAGCTAGTCAGCTAGTTAGTCAGCTAGTCACTCAGTCTGTCAGACAGCTAGTCACTCAGTAGGTTGGTCAGTCAGTCGGTCTTACCGTCGGTCGGTCAGTCAGTCACTCAGTCTGTCAGACAGCTAGTCACTCAGTCTGTCAGACATCTACTCACTCAGTCAGTCAGTATGTCAGCCAGTCAGTCAGTCAGTAAATCAGTCAGTCAGTCACAGTCAGTGAGTCAGTCACAGTAAGTGAGTCAGTCACAGTCAGTGAGTCAGTCAGTGAGTCAGTCACAGTCAGTGAGTCAGTCTGTGAGTCAGTCAGTCATTCAGTCAGTAGGTCAGTCAGTCTGTCTCTCAGTCAGTAGGTCAGTCTGTCAGTAGGTCTTTCAGTAGGTCAGTCATTTGGTCGATCGATCAGTCAGTCAGTTAGTCAGTCTGCCAGTAGGTCAGCCAGTCAGTCAGTAGGTCATTCTGTCAGTCAGTGGGTCAGCCAGTCCGTCATTAGGTCATTCAGCAGTCACTAGGTCAGCCAATCTGTAAGTCAGTCAGTTAGTTGGTCAGTCAGCTAATCACTCAGACTGTAAGACAGCTAGTCACTCAGTCTGTCAGACAGCTAGTCACCCAGTCAGTCAGTCAGACAGCTAGTCACTCAGTCTGTCAGACAGCTAGTCACTCAGTCAGTCAGTAGGTCAGCCAGTCAGTCAGTCAGTAGGTCAACCAGTTAGCAGGTCAAGAGATCAGTCAGTCAGTCAGTAGATCAGCCAGTCAGTCAGTAGGTCAATTTGTCATTCAGTGGGTCAGTCAGTCTGTCTTTAGGTCATCAAGTCTGTCAGTCAGCCAGTCACTCAGTAGGTCAGTCAGTTGCTCAGCCTGTCATTCACTGAGCCAGTCAGTCAGTCACTGAGTCAGTCAGTCTGTCGGTGGGTGGGTCAGTCACTGAGTCAGTCAGTCTGTCGGTGGGTAGGTCGGTCTGTGGGTGGGTCGGTCTGTGGGTGGGTCAGTCGGTCGGTCGGTCGGTCGGTCGGTCGGTCGGTCGGTCGGTCGGTCGGTCGGTCGGTCGGTCGGTCGGTCGGGTCGGGTCGGGTCGGGTCGGGTCGGGTCGGGTCGGGTCGGGTCGGGTCGGGTCGGGTCGGGTCGGGTCGGGTCGGGTCGGGTCGGGTCGGTCGGTCGGTCGGTCGGTCGGTCGGTCGGTCGGTCGGTCGGTCGGTCGGTCGGTCGGTCAGTCGGTCGGTCGGTCAGTCAGTCAAGTCAGTCAGTCAGTCAGTCAGTCAGTCAGTTAGTCAGTCAGTCAGTCAGTCAGTTAGTCAGTTAGTCAGCTACACAGTCAGTCAGTCAGTCAGTCAGTCAGTCAGTCAGTCAGTCAGTCAGTCAGTCAGTCAGTCAGTCAGTCAGTCAGTCAGTCAGTCAGTCAGTCAGTCAGTCAGTCAGTCAGTCAGTCAGTCAGTCAGTCAGTCAGTCAGTCAGTCAGTCAGTCAGTCAGTCAGTCAGTCAGTCAGTCAGTCAGTCAGTCAGTCAGTCTGCCAGTAGGTCAGCCAGTCAGTCAGT
>CAVMGG010000957.1:0-40793 GCA_963680895.1 Fragum sueziense | reverse complement strand
AGAAGATCCGAATACATTAATGATGCAAACATACTACATGCTTTTTCTTCTTTTTCTTTCATTTTTTTTCGCGTTTTCAATTTTCCCGCGTTTCGTTTCTCATATTGAAATTGTGTTTGCTCTCATTTGTATTTGCTAATTTAGAATGTTATTTTAATACCTGTGCATATAGTAAAAAAAAGCTTGAAATGACTCGGAGGTAGACCAAGGATAATGCTGGTGATAAGCATTTTCTCTTTTGTCTTAATATTTTCTTCTGTGCTGAATTGCAAGCAAATTTTGAACCATCTTTAAAAATCTCTATTCTGTCCCTCTGCAGCACCTTTCAAATCTACATAGTCTACTTTTTCATTTAAGATATGCTGAAATGCGAATACGCCAAAAGTTACGATCTCACAATATACCACATCGGCAGTTTAACGGACGAATAGCCGATACGTTGCAAAGCGCAATTTGTCATGTTCCGGACGAATAGTGCAAATGGCCACTAAAAGTAATCATCTGGTATCGAACAAATATAAGCATTCAACTACGTATGAGTTATCTATCCGGTACCGTACGAACATATTCTTCGATTAGGCCTATTTAAACACCTGAACATATCGTCGGTGATATTGCAAAAGCTCGTAACTCCAGCTTAATTAAGCTGGAGTTACGAGGTTTTGCAGTAAAACCGACGATATGTTCAACTGACGCATCTGTGACATAACTTTGTCTAGTTCTGTCAACAGTTTCCTATACTCATTAACACCACATTTGAGTGTTACTTAATAATGATAAAGTTGATATCAATAACAGACAATCGCAGTCATTAAAAGATATGAATTCATAGTTTTAGCGGTGTTTACTAGATATTCACCCTTTTCCAAACGGTGAAAATTTAGAGCGAACAAATTTGCAATCTTCTGCCGACGACAAAAATGACGTTGATAAAGATAAAACATGTGTAGAATATTGAAGAGATAATGTTTAGGCAAAAATAGAAAACGCTGATTTAATTACCATAAACATTTCTTCTTTTTGTCTTAATATTTTCCCAAGCAATTTCTATTATTGACGTCAAAACCAGCTTTAGTTTGGTGAAGGATTGTATTATCAGATGCGAATTCATACAGGTTTTAATGGTGTTGGCATTATATCAAATTGCTGTTAAAGTGCAACCAAATAATTATATTGGGACGTAAATGTACTTTTAGTTTCTCCTTTTCCCCAAATATTTCAGGGTTGCAGTGTATCAACCTTGCCCTACTACACGTTTCTATATAACTCACATTTGAGATTTATGGACCTCAGTGACAACACGTTTCAAAACTTCTCCTTTTACCTCAATATTTCAGGGTTGCAGCGTATCAACCGTGCCCGACTACACGTTTCTATATAACATACATTTGAGATATATAGACCTTACTAGCTACACATTTCAAAACTTCTCAGTTTCTCTCAATATATTTCACGGCTGTAGCGTATCAACCGTGCCCGACTACACGTTTCTATATAACACACATTTGAGATATATAGACCTAAGTGACAACACATTTCAAAACTTCTCCTTTACCTCAATATTTCAGAGTTGTAGTGTATCAACCGTGCCCGCCTTCACCTTTCTATATAACATATATCTCAGATATATAGATCTCAGCGACAACACGTTTCAAAACTTCTCCTTTTACCTCAATATTTCAGGGCTGCAGTGTATCAACCGTCCCCGACTACACGTTTCTATATAACATACATCTGAGATATATAGATCTCAGTGACAACATGTTTCAAAACTTCTCCTTCTCTCTCAATATTTCAGGGTTGCAGTGTGTCAAGCGTACCCCACTTCACGTTTCTATATAACACCCATCTCAGATATATAGATCTAACTGACTACATATTTCAAACTTCTCCTTCTCTCAATATTTCAGGGTTGCAGTGTATCAACCGTGCTCGACTACACGTTTCTATATAACACACATCTCAGATATATAGATCTGAGTGACAACATGTTTCAAAACTTCGCCTTTTCTCTCAATATTTCAGGGTTGCAGTGTATCAACCGTGCTCGACTACACGTTTCTATATAACACACATCTCAGATATATAGATCTGAGTGACAACATGTTTCAAAACTTCTCCTTTTACCTCAATATTTCAGGGCTGCAGTGTATCAACCGTGCCCGACTACATGTTTCTATATAACACACATCTCAGATATATAGATCTGAGTGACAACACGTTTCAAAACTTCTCCTTTTACCTCAATATTTCAGGGCTGCAGTGTATCAACCGTCCCCGACTACATGTTTCTATATAACACACATCTCAGATATATAGATCTGAGTGACAACACGTTTCAAAACTTCTCCTTCTCTCAATATTTCAGGGTTGCAGTGTATCAACCGTGCTCGACTACACGTTTCTATATAACACACATCTCAGATATATAGATCTGAGTGACAACATGTTTCAAAACTTCGCCTTTTCTCTCAATATTTCAGGGTTGCAGTGTATCAACCGTGCTCGACTACACGTTTCTATATAACACACATCTCAGATATATAGATCTGAGTGACAACACGTTTCAAAACTTCTCCTTTTACCTCAATATTTCAGGGCTGCAGTGTATCAACCGTCCCCGACTACACGTTTCTGGATAACACATATCTGAGATATATAGACCTTACTGACTGCACATTTCAAAACTTCTCCTTTTCTCTCAATATTTCAGGGCTGCAGTGTATCAACCGTCCCCGACTACACGTTTCTCAGGCCCGTAGGAACGGGGGGGGGCTAGGGGGGCTAAGCCCCCCCCCCAATGTTGGCCAAAAATGCCGAATTTTCTTAATTTTACACTGAAAATTTTGGGAAAATCCAAATTAGCCCCCCAATATTCAGAACAAGGGCTTTAGCCCCCCCCCCCCCCATGTGAAATTGCTTCCTACGGGCCTGTTTCTGTATTATAACACCCTTCTCAGTATATCAATCTGAGTGACAACACGTTTCAAAACTTCTCATTTTCTCTCAATATTTCAGGGTTGCAGTGTATCAACCGTGCTCGACTACACGTTTCTATATAACACTCATCTGAGATATATAGATCTAAGTGACAACACGTTTTAAAACTTCTCCTTTTCTCTCATTATTTCAGGGTTGCAGTGTATCAACCGTGCCCGACTACACGTTTCTATATAACACACATTTGAGATATATAGACCTGAGTGACAACACGTTTAATACGATACCGAGCGGCTTAGTAGCCCAAATGCCGTCACTGACCGAGCTACGTGCCTACAACATAGAGTGGAACTGCTCGTGCGGGAACTTGTGGTTTGTCCCTACTCTCAGTGTCGCAAACGTGTCACTGTTTGGGGATAATTATTGCAATGGGGACAGTAAGTTCATTATATCGCTGCTTTTCAACAAAAACCTCGTAACTGCAGCTTTAAAGAAGCTGCAGTTACGAGGTTTTCGTTGAAAAGCGACGATATGAAACATTCCTTCATTTTTAATTCTTTCTGTTTCATCAACATTATAGACTGTTCTTTTTTTAAATAGGCCATATCCTGCCTATGACTAAACAGATGTTGACAAAGGTATGATAGGATTAGTATGTAACACATCACAGCAAATATGATCAGCATTTTCTTTCTTTGCATCAATCTTTTCTTTCTATTAGAGAGGTCAAAACCAAGTCTTGTTACTAAAGGGCTAAAGGTTGCCGTCAGTGACGGAGCTACGTGCGCATACGTTATTGAATGGAACTGCTCGTATGGGGAACGAGCAGTTCCACTCAATAACGTATGCGCACGTAATGTCCCTTTAATTGCCCATGCAATATTACATGTCGTGGGTCATAATTTGTCGCTGTTTGGGGATAATTATTGTAATGGCGACTTATATAGTATAGCACACGATAAATAACCTTGCATAGCATCTCTAGCTATTTGCTAGAGATGCTCTGCCATGTCATTTATCGTGAGCTATAATTTTAGAATTACTTCACTAATGGGGACGGTAAGTATATAGCTCAAGATAAATGACCTGGCAGAGCATCTCTAGCTATTTAATAGAGTTGCCCTGCCAGGTCATTTATCGTGAGCTATAATTTTAGAATTACTCCTCTAATGGAGACAGTAAGTATATAGCTCAAGATAAATGACCTGACAGAGCATCTCTAGCTATTTGCTAGAGATGCTCTGCCATGTCATTTATCGTGAGCTATAATGTAGAATTACTTCTCTAATGGGGACAGTAAGTATAGCTCGCGATAAATAACCTGGCAGAGCATATCTAGCTATTTGCTAGAGATGCTCTGCCATGTCATTTATCGTGAGCTATAATGTAGAACTACTTCTCTAATGGTATTGTCCAACAAGAATAACCCGGGACATCTGCATATGTAATGACCCCACTTCGGCAATGTTTTGTTAAGACGCTCAACTAACGGACTTAGCGCACGAAAATTAAGTTGTCCCGGGTTAATCTTGCTGGACAATAACAGTAAGGCCGACTTCGATTGGGACTATAGCTCCAGCCATCCGTGACGTCATACAACAGGAAGTTGTGTACTGCGCATGTCACCAAGCGAACGCCTATAGCTCGTGATGCACAAGCCAACAAAATGGCCGCGCCCATACGGTTTTACCAACAATTAAATGAGACCCATCATTCGTTGATAAATGGCTACATTTCAATTAGAAAATAACACTATTTCCTTCAGTCGCATTGACAAGGACATGTGAATATATTGGAATTAATTAAAGGTGTTTTGTGGTTTTTCAACCGGACTTGCAATTCGTTTGCTTCTTTGGACGCCATCTTGGAATGAAAGGGACCACGAGTGAGAGCGTGGTCCGACCATGGCTTGGTTCAAAGGTCAAATGACGTCACTATAACCCGGGCTATCGGTGTTCGATTGGCACGATGGCTGAAATAGCTTGAGCGATCGTCCCAATCGAAGTCAGCCTAAGTTTAGTCCAATCACGATATTATGACATATGTTTACAAATGTTATTTATGAAAACAATGAAAATTCGTTCTTAAGCCATTACCAAACGATAAAATTCTAGGGCGGTCCAAATTGAAAGATCCTGCAGAACGACAATTTCAATTGAATGGAATCTTTAATTTTTAGGTCTTTTTGGACGGAAAACGTTGTGGGAAATGAAGAAATTGCTTGTGACAAGCAAATTTCTCCATTTTCCACGATGTTTTCCACGGCCACTATTTTGTAGGGAGTCAAAAAGAGTCATTGTGTGGTAATGGGTTAATTGCCCATGCAATATTACATGCATTGGTTCAAATCTTGCAGATGTAGGCCTACTCGTAAGACATCTGCAAGATTGGAACCATCACGTGCAAAATTGTTTTTAAGTTTGATATTGTGTTGTTTAGCCTACTCATACATGTATAAATGCCCCTATCTAGAAAAAAAATGTAAGCAATCGCATACCAAAGAATAAATGTAAATGGGGAAATTTGTATATTTTTGAACAGGAAATAGATCTAGTGAGAGAAATTGAAAATGCATGTTGTCATCCTTGTTGTCTTTTGTCTTAATACTTTTTATTTGAAAACTTTCCACTACATAAATTCATTAAAATATCTCGGAAGGCGTTGTTTCGGGGAGCCATATAATTTTACTTTTAAAATATCTTTTACATACTTCTATCCCATGTGCCATATTAGGCCTGGTCCCGGTTTCTCAAAAAAAAACTTAAGTATTTAATCATGAGTACATGCTCACTTTCAAAGGAATACTCTCCAACGTTGAAAGGTATTCGATTGAAGTTCACGTGGATTTCGTGTAATTTGAGTACGGTGCTCAGATTTGAGCATGAGAACTTACTTAAATTTTTTCGAGAAACCGGACCAGGTCACATACATGTACAACTCCGCATCTCGTCCAAAAAATATGCAACTTACGAATGATGTGATATCTAGCGTTAATGGCGCGGAGTTGTGTATGTCTTTGGTTGAATCTCCTTTTCTCGTTTGCAGGTCGGAGTATATTCAAGTATTACTATGACACATGTGTAGATACACCAGTATGTGATGGAATGACGGGTACGCAATTTATTTCATTATAATTACGTGCGAAAATATGTTTTTGCTGAATAGAAAGTCAAATGATTTTTCTATACAAAGACTTTAGATACAAGGACCTATACCTCGACGAATTCCACAAAACTTGCATTGCGTTTCTTTCTTAAAATTACACGTACAAACATTATGAATAAAACACTTCAGAAACAAGTGTATATTTTAAAAGCTTTTGCTGGACTTATATAAGCTTCTTGCTATGATTTTGGACATACATGTATTATTTATTTTGAAAAGTAAAAATGTATGTTACATAAAGGAAACTATTTTGAGAGAAAATGAGAAATTTCTTTTTCATCACGAATTTCTACTTTTAATTTTATGTTTTCATTGAAATGATGTTAAAACTGGATTCTAATTGGTAGGAAAGGCTTTCTCAAAAACATGCCTGTATTCAAATGATTTGTTCAGTCATCCGGGTTTACAGAGAAATATTTCTTTGTAAAAGATAGGCCTAAAGGAGATATACTAAATACCGGTAGATATACGTCCCGCGATTTGTCAATCTATACTGACGTGCAAAACTAACTTTATTTTTGCATAAACGTGAATACTTCTGCAATAATAATTGATTAACACTTTCCAAAACGAAAAACGTGTTTGACCATTCCAAATTTTAAGCTTCCACAGACAAATCTAGATCAAGATCTTCATCTTTTAACTCAACATTTTAGCAAGAAATTACCTTTGAAAATTGGCCAACTCTGTAAATACGTTAATTTCAGGTTTCGCTATGGGTGAGCAGTGTGTGGGACCCATGTCATTGATCGTCATTATTCTGGCCATTGGTGCCCTGGAAGAGGGCAAAGTTTTACAGAGAAATATTTCTTTGTAAAAGATCATTGCCGATACACTGAATACATCCCTTGATTTTTCAATCTATACTGAAGCACAAAAGAAACTATATTCTCTGCCTTAAGGTAGACTACCCTTACTGAGATTTGCGAGATGTCTAAATTTTCGTGCGACGTCGTTAACATTCGTTGCATATCCGAACCTATTCGGGCGATAACGTAAACATTTGGCGATGGAACGTTCCACCGCCGAATTTTTACGACGTCGCCCGAATAATCCCGAAGTCTCATGAACCTAATTAGGGCTGGACTGCCTCAACAATGTTTGAATATACGTGTCTTTCAGGTTTCGCTATGGGTGAGCAGTGTGTGGGACCCATATGTCAGTGATTGTCCTGATTCTGGCCATTGGTGCCCTGGGAGTGGGCAATGGTTTACAGAGAAATATTTCTTTGTAAAAGATCATTGTCGATACAATGAATCTATACTGAAGTGTAAAAGAAACTATATTCTTTGCCTTAAGGCAGTCTACCCTTACTGAGATTTTCGAGATGTCTAAATTTTCGTGCGTCGTCGTTAACATTCGTTGCATATCCGAACCTATTCGGGCGATAACGTAAACACTTGGCGGTGGAACGTTCCACTGCCGAATGTTTACGACGTCGCCCGAATAATCCTGAAGTTTCACGAATCTCATTAGGGCTGGACTACCTCAACAATGTTTGAGTATACGTGTATTTCAGGTTTTGCTATGGGCGAACAGTGTGTGGGACCCATGTCAGTAATCGTCATGATTCTAGCTATTGGTGCCCTGGGAGCGGATATTGTAGCGCTGGTTCTCGTCATACTGATTCTCGTGGCTATGAAGGGCTCCGAGCACCGGGAACAAGCCGCCAGGGGTCGCTGGAATGAACTGATCGAGAGACTCATTATCAATAAAAAGAAAGCAAATATGCCGACTAACAATAACGTCGGGCCCACGCCTGTGGAAAATGTTATCTAGTTTAATGTCCATAAGGCCAATATAATTATTAGATTTCGTCGGTGTTATTGCAAAACCCAGCAACTCCAGCTTGGTAAAAGCTGGAGTTACGAGGTTTGCAATCACACCGGCGATTTTTCAGATTCATAATGTGCTGTAGACAGCTAAAGTAAATTAGGGAAAGCAAACACACCGAGAGAAAGCTGGTGATCGATTTCATTTTCCTTTGCCTATGTTATGTGTTGTTTGAGCTTTCTCGATTAGAACGTCGAAATCATGGACCTTTTTAGGAAAGGTTAAGGAGCTTTCTTGTAAAAGGGCCAAATTCAATCTAGATATTTGTATATGTAATATATTAATGTAGTTGTTTGACGGTAGTAGTTTCAGTCTCCTGAAAATGCTAGTTAATAGGAATATTAAACTGAAATGCTAAATAGCAAAGTGTTCGCTTGATTTTGTATAAGCCCCCAAAAATTATTTCAATGTATTTTTCACTACGTCCAGACGTTGATTCGGTTCGAATTTGAGAACTGCGCTACATAAATGAAACCACACAGAAATGATAGATGCGAAATCATTGGGTATAACGCCACCATCAACTGATATGGTCTCATTATGTCTGTTGTAGCACCTAACCATAGATTCGTGGCATTTCTTTCATCAGTAATACCACAATACAGTAATATATAATACCAGTAGGCCTAATACCACAGCCTCCAGCTGCTCTCTCACGATTCATGTGATTATATTGCGGGGACAAATGGCTGCAGACACTTTGTAACAGTCGCATAAAACAAGATTAGATAAACACATAGCCTAATGAAAACCAAAAAAATAACCCCGTTTTAAACAAATACTAGTAGAAACTTTCAAATGTAGTAGGAAATGGAAAGAAAATGCTCGTTTCGTTGAATTCCTTTACCATTTCTACTATATACATGGCTTTCCCGATCGGCAAAAAAAACTATTAGGAGTTGGAGTACACGTACTTAAGGTCCGACAAGAAAGTGTTTGTTTCAAACATTTTTTTCCGAAAAAAAAAGACCTTGTTTTGACGTCCCTAGTAGAATATGATGTTTGCCACATTGTTTTCTGTGCTATATTATTCACAAATTCTTTTCTTTTGTCACATTCATTTTGTCGTCTGCAGCGGCTTTCAAATGGAACTGCTCTTGATATTTTTCGATTGGGAAAGGATTAAGTAAAAGTTTGGAGTCGCAAAGATAAGACAATCTTGACACTGTCACGGGGTATATGCAACCACCCTTTGAAAATTGACGCAGAAATAAAAAAAAAAGTTATTGGAGAATATTTGAGCAGAATCGAGATATTTTGTGCGTAGTTGTTATCCATCCCATGATGTACAATCTCCAACGTGATGATTGTTCTGAATAGCGTACGACACCGTAAAGGCCCGGTCACATACGATATCGCGGCCGTTCCGCGGCCGTATCACGGCTAAAATAAACCACCCGTGGAATGGACGCTGTTGGACGCGATACGGCCGTGATACGGCCGTGCTATGGCAGTGGTATGGACGTGGTAGGACGCGGAATAAAATCGAAATTATTTTGGACGTGGTAAAAATTTTTGAACTGCACAAAAATGTTATCGCGGCCAAACCACGGCTGACAGACGCGATGAGGCAGTGGAACGGACGCGGAATGGCCGTGGAATGGCCGCGGAATGGACGCGGTAGGCAGTGCTCCGGCAGTGCTATGGACGTGGTAAGACGCGGAAGTTAAACCGTCTAACAACGTACACCGGATGTTGCGATTGTTGAAGCGAGCGAATATTGACGCGGTGCACTACAAGGTCAGCATTTCTGTGTTTTTCACATGTAAATACTTTAAAATTCTCTGAAAACAATTCTCATTGTCGTAGCTTAGATATTAATGAATTGTTATTTTCACACCAGATGTTTAACAAAGATCTACAAGAGCTACAATTAACCCAAATCTGACCACAATCACTGATTATTCCCCTTCGTCTGTCGCAAAATACATGTTTTAACAAATATATCGGTAAAATTTCAATGTACAATATAATGGAATATCTGAAAGAATTATTAGCAAACCAACGCCAGTCACTTGAAATACTCCAGAGCTACTTTTAGAATTGCAATTGTCGATAATATCCTCTTCTTCAAAGTGCTTCGGTGTACCGTCTATAGAGCCATGGTGTACGTCCTATTGCAAATTTTTTTTTCATAGTGTACAGTCTATAGTAATACGACATCATATTTGATAAACCTTTTAGAGCGTCAAAACCTTTAGTTTGATTATGAAATACACGTTTTTATACCCCCACCTACGAAGTAGAGGGGGTAAGTTGGTTTCACCATGTCTATCTGCCTGTCAGTCCATCTGTTCGTACTTAGACTTTTTCTTACCGTGCCCTATCTCAAGAACCGTTTGACCTTACACCATCAGACTTTTCACAGTTGCCTTATTATTTTGGGGTTATTAAGGTCACTTGCAAAACAATATACCCCCATTTTCTTCGAAAGGGGGCATAATTAAATAGACTAGGACGGGGACGAAAGAAAGGGTGTAGGAAAGGGAGAAAGCTGCTCAATGAAAAGTTCAAATGAAGGCGCTACCTGTATAACTTCTCACACTGAGAAAGTTACATAGATTCGGCCTTACTTGGGTAGGACGCACGTGTAGTGCAGGCCCGTAGGAAGCAATTTCATATGGGGGGGGGGGCTAAAGCCCCAGTGGCGGATCCAGGGGGGGGGGGTCGGGGGGTTCAAACGAACCCTCCTCTGTAGCCTGATTCTTTCATTTTCATGCAGAAATTCAGTCAAAAGTGTGTAATACTTGTAAAACGAACCCCCTTTTTGTAAAAACGAACCCCCCCCCCCCCTCAATGAAATCCTGAATCCGCCGCTGAGCCCTTGTCCTGAATATTGGGGGGGGGGGGCTAATTTGGATTTTCCCACAATTTCCAGAGTAAAATTAAGAAAGATCGGCATTTCCTACGGGCCTGTAGTGTGTAGCACACTTTAAATTACTATGACATATCTTTAACATGGCCTGTATTTAAATTAGCGCTACGGATAAACAAGATTCCGCTTAGAAAAAGTACTACAATTGCGAAAAGGAAATGAAAAAGGACAAAACGTATACGTCTGCAAGCGGGAATAAACTCTTACAAGCGGTTTAAATGGAGAATAGCATTGGATTTTGTTCTAAAAATAGACTGGGTTTACCGTTATGTTTGGATAAACCGTCGGTGTTGTTATAAAATCTCGTGACTACGGCTTGAATCAAGCCGTAGTTACGAGATTTTATAACAACACCCACGATATAGTATTGTTTGTCCGAAACTACGTCACAGTTTACTTGATAAAATCGGTCCCTATTCAGCAGTGATATACAATAGTACCGGCCGAAATTGACAGTGACGTGGGCTAATGTTTACTACTTGACAACCAATCAACTCTGTTCGTATTTGTAACGGTGCAAATCAGACGAATTGATTGGTTTTGCATCAGTAAACATCAGCCTACGTCACTGTCATTTTCGGCTGGGACTATTGTACATGTTCATTAATTACCAGGTTAAAGGGGGAATAACACCTAACATCTTGTAAATTTTCCGAGAACTTTGTACAAAAAAATAAATATATATTATTAGAATATGGTCTTTAAATTGCATATATGCCAAATCTTAGCTTTCTACCTTGTGTATTGGCTTAGATGTCGACGGATTTAAAACTCCATGATTTTTTGTCCCGGGGATAATATTTACAATAATGGAACATATGGGGTTTTAAATCCGTCGACATCCTAGCCAATACACAAGATAGAAAGCTAAGATTTGGCATAGATGCAATTTAAAGGCCATATTTTCATAATACATATTTATTTTGTATTTAGTTCTCGGAAAATTTGCATGATTTTAAGTGCCATTCCCCCTTTAAGGATCTCGTAGAATAAATTTATACATATTTGTTTAGACTACGCCTCATCAGAAAATGGGATTTTACGTGCTAGCATGAAATACACATAAATATGATGTTCTGACGCCGATTAAAAGAGCATTTGAAAACATCGTAAGTTGTTCCCTTCACATATCTTACTCTTATTTGAGCACAATAGTTGATGCATCTTTGAACAATTTTGACTCATATGGCGGCAGCAGCAAACTACTTTAAATACATAGTTAAATTTCAGTCAAATGTAAACCACCAAACAATCAATACTTCTTGCACATTTTGATACCACATACGATATCAGTTTGTTTAAGTAAAAGTACGATTTTTCGCTGTAAACATATGCACACTATATTTTGTGTGTCAGTATATGTCGCGTGTATTTAAGCCCAACCCAAACGGCTAAATTCCAGACTGACCCAATCCGAAAGTATTACATATGATGAAACAATCATGAATGGATGTTAAAAGTAGAAAATGCGCATGTTTTAACATGGGAAATATTGAGGGAACAGATGTAAATGCTGATTTTCAGCAAAAATCGTCTTTTCTCTCAATATTTACCCAAAATGCTTCTACTTCGGACTTTAAAACCATCTCTTATTTGGGAAAGGGCTAAATCTGAGCAATGGCAATATCTAACAATGCCACATACACATTCATATATACTTGAGTTTCAACAAAAAGGAATTTTTTCGCTAAAATTGGCATATTCTTCACAGCTATAGCCTGTACACTGTTAAGCTATAGGATGTACACCGGCATAATAACAAACTGCTATCGACTGTACACCGGCAACTTCTGTTTTTTTCCGTCATATTTAACAATCCAGGTGCAAATACAATGTGACACTTCGTTTTCAAGGACATTGGACAATAAAGAATGTTTGATGATGCGAAATTTTGGTCAAATCTAACAGTATAACTTTTAAAAGACAAGATTCGAGACAGTCGGCAATTGTTATGAAAAATTTCAGCGATTGAGCAGATGTTTTTTATCGATTATATCAAACACAAGTATTTCCCAAAGCTGCCATATAGTTAGTGATCAAGATCGTTGTATGAACGATGATATTTCTATGTAACAAGCCTACTATGATAATATATTCAAAATAATAGAAGAAAAACATACCGTGTAATGTTCCGTGTCAACTTTCGCTTCGCTTCAACAATCGCAACATCCGGTGTACGTTGTTAGACGGTGTGTATTGAATATCGCTAGAATCAGCTACTCTTGCATCTCTTTGCGGGCAAAGTCTTAACTGGGAGCAGCAGTAACAGGAAAATGGGCCCCTCCCTGCACTGACTTGGGATATTTTTTTAAGATCCTTGCATCTTTTTTGCCAGCTTGCTTGACAACTTTTCTGTTTTAGCATGATGAGCTTTGATTAGATATCTAAATTTTCTGTAAACTGTAAAGACTAGTCGTGTTCGACTGCCTTGGTGCTAGTTGCCTACTAGCAATGAAATCAACTCGATGGCTTATGCTAGGTTCCCTCTGCCGATCAAATTAAGTCGATTAAATCCGACCAATCGATATATTACATATCGATTTTGCACGATATGAGTAATAAGAATTGGTCGGGGTTATCGAGCGTGATCTTCACCGCTCAGGCTTCTTACTTTGTTGTTTGTAATTTAAAATATTGGTTAGAGATCGCATAGAAAATGGATCGGGAAGCGATTTTGTAATCGGCTAGAAAGAAGATATAGCTGATCAAGAATCAATCGTGTCTGGATCTGCACCGCTCAGGTGTCGCACTCATTTTCGCATTTCAAAATATTCGTGGGCGATCGCGTAGACAATTGATCGGGAAGTGATTTTTGATCGGGTAGATATATACATGTAGATATATCTGATCAAGAATCAATCGTTTCTGGAGATTGAGTGTGATGGAGGTAATATATCTTACACGACCTGCACCAAACCTGCAGTCGATCTCCTCGACTTGTACTTGTTTGATACTTAACTGCATCCCGATCAGCTCGACCTCTGCGTCATCAGGTCAATCGATAAAATCGACTGCAGACTTCGAGGTTGATCGACTAGAGATTGAGAAGAAATAATTAAGTACGGTTTAACGGGGAACTTGGGTGATCTGATCGGCAGTGTTTCTAGAATTAAGTTCTGGCAAAATCCAACTAATTATAGGTTACCACTGCCGATCAAATCAAGTCGATCGCTTGAATTCCCCGACCAATCCTGACAAATCAACTTTTTCTCGATCTCTAGCCGATCAACCCGACTTCAATAGTCGATTTGGTCGGATTGGCAGATGAAGCAGAGGACGAGTTAATAGTATCTGGATTCACTCGAGTACAAGTCGAGGTTATCGAGTGTAGGTTGGGTGCTGGTCGAGAGAAAGATATCAACCCGACCACAATCGATTCCCAGCAACTATCATTTCCCGGGCGGGTCGATTCTCTACCCGATCAATACACAGCCGCTTCCCGATCGTTTTTTTTCTCGATCGCACACCAATATTTAAAAAAGAAGAAAAAAAAACAGAAAGAAGCCAAAGCGATTCAGATCAAACTCGATTACCAGACCATTTCCGATTACCTATGCCGATCGATATCGATCTAAACTCGATCGCTTAATTGGGCTTGATCGAGTTGATCTGGTCGGCAGTGGGAACCTATGATAAATGACTTCTTCTTGATCTTTAGACAATCAAAATATAGCATCTACAGTCATTTTGATAGGGTGAATCGAGTACAAGTCGGGGTGACCGAATGCAGGTTGGGTACAGGCCGGGTAAAAAAGATATCAATCCGATCACGCTTGACCTTCAGACACGACTGACTCTCGATTAGATCGATCTTCTAAGCGATAAATACATATAGTCGTTCCTAGATCAATCTCCTACTCGGTCGCATACGAGAATTTTTGAAATGCCAAAAAATTTGAATTGGAAGTCCGAGAGATGTAGATAAAGCTGAATCACCTAAACTACTCTCCATTACACATGCCGGCCGAACTCGATCTGTGCAAGATCGCTTGATATGGTTTGTTCAATCTGATCTGATCTGTAGTCGGAAAATAGCATTATATGCGTTACGGACGGTTTAGCCGCGATTAGGCAGTGGAATGGCAGTGCTATGGCCGCGGAATGGCAGTGCTATGGCCGTGCTATGGCAGTGATTCAGACGCGATGTGGACGCGGTATCTTATCGCGTGTTTTAACACTAGACGCGGTTGGAAGTTGTAGGCCGTGTTGCAAAAAGGGTAGAAAATTCTGATTATCAACAACTTCCTCTTTTCTCCGAATATTTCCCTTTATATGTAACCAATTCTACAACTGACGTAAAAGCCATGGATCAAACCACGTGATAGAAGATGGGTAAAATACAGAAGACCAAATACATCAAATACATATATAAATGTATATAGAAAATTAAATGAAGAGTTATTTAACCCTTTCCCAAACGACAAAATTTTAGGATTGTCCAATTTGAAATATGCCGCAGACAACAAAATATGTGTCAGTTAAAGTAGAATTTGTGAATATTATAGCAAAGAAATCATTTCGGCCAAAGAAGAAAATGCTGATCATCAGCATTTTCTTCTTTTGCTTCAATGTTTTCCCAAGTCAATTCTAATAGAGCCGTCAAAACCAGGTTTTGTTTGGGAAAGGGTTAAAAAGAGAAGTCAGAACGGTGGTCATCCATTTGGCACACCTATATTACGGAATCGGCCGAGTTACGACACAGGCTTGGATAAAACACTTCTGTTTCCAAGACTTATTCTATATGGTTTTGGCCGTTTGTCTTCCACACATCTTCTATCACATGATTTGATATCTTCTGTCACGTGACACTCAGCTTCAAGAAGATCTAGATCGCACTAGCCTTAAGGCATTTCATCCATTATTATAATCCGAGTTTTCTCTGATGAAATTCGCTCTTTGATATGTTGATCGGATTTTCTCTGATGAAAAATTTCGCTCTTTGATATGTTGACATCCACATATCAAAGAGCAAATTTCATCAGAGAAAACTCGGATTAACATCAGTAGAAACCAAACACTTCGTACAACCTGGCAATGCCAATGAGGCCCGAAAATTGATAAGGGCATACCATCGTCAAATTCAGTTTTCATGGATGACGCTCGAAGCTGCATGAAGTACAGTCGACACTCGTTATGTCGACATCGGATAAGTCGAATTTTCGCTTAAGTCGAAGTTTGAAGCTGGTCCCGTCTTCATCAATGGACATAATGTTTTTCAAACAAAATACTTTCGAACTCAATATAGCTATTGAAACATAGTAGGAAAAGGATAGAAATTGCTCGAAACGAGCAATTTCTTTCCTTTTCCTACTATATTTCAATAATAATCATACTTGATTAGTATCAAAAACAAATATCAACTTAATCGAAGCCGAACAAAATCGGATAAGTCGAACTCCGGATATGTCGAGGTATTTTGACGGCCCCCTCCGACTTCGACACAACGAGTGTCGACTGTATTTGGTATCCAATGATGGATGGAATAGCTTTAACCTATTACCAAACAGTAACATTTTTTAGAGTGATCCATTTCAAAAACTGCCACAAATGACAAAATAGGTGTTATTAAAGATGGTGTTTGTGTAAAATATGGCATAGAAAATATTGAGACAAAAGGAGAAACTGCTGGTTATCAGCAGTTTCTTCTTTTGTCTCAATGTTTTCCCAAGTGATTTCTTTTAGGGACGTCAAAACCAGGTATTGTTTGGGAAAGGGTTAATTAACAGTTGAATGAAAAAGAAAACATATCAACTGACAAAGCTACTGTCAGGAGCGTCACAAAACTTGTAGAAAGAATTTATGTACGCATGCTTACACAATCTGATTAACATTCTGTGTTACCTGATAGATACATCTGACAGGAACTAGTATGGGGTCTAGTTGCAATAATGTAACCCTCCCATTCGTTACAATTTCCTCCTATTCGTTGCAATGGAGCAGGTGCTGGAATGATTCATTCCAGCAAGTTTAGCATAGTCAAACTTCAAAATAAAGCTATGGCATGTAGTAAGAATGTTACCAGACAACAGGTTAACAATTTTTCTGTCAATCCGGCGAAGTTTTAAGCTGAAATCACTTTCAAATAAAGCTCAATTCAATTTTGAAGCGGAGTACCCACTCATTTTATTCCACTGAGACTTGAATTTTCCGTTGGAAGAAATAATTGATAACAATTCTTGTTGAAAGGCCTACTTTTTAACTAAATTTGTACCATGGAATATCTTTTTATGGGATACACATCTGAATAGATATGTTAGTATTAAAAAATTTACGCAAGAAAATGTGTTTTCCACTCCTTTGTCTTGCTCCACGAGAAGGAATAGGGTGGACTCGTAGCCACAAACCAATACCCATCATCAAGTTTGTGGCTAAGATATCGCAGCTAGTAAGGGGTCATATATTACGACAGTTTCCTCTGACCAATCAGATAACGCTTTCAAAATTCTGAAAGCAATTGAAACCGAATACTAGGTCACGATGATATCACATTTCAGTGCAGTACATGTACCATGTGTTTGTACTTGCTTGTCATGGAAAGTTATATATAACGAGATATTTGATTAGTTAAAGTAAATAAATAGCGGATTTCGGTTTTTCAAATATGAACTCTGAATTGTGCCTGTCAGATGTCACTGAAAGTTAACAACAAATTTTAATCAGATTATATGATAGCCCTATCCTAAAGAAGATTTGGTGTGTTTCGAAAAAAAGGTCCATATTTGGGTGACTTGTACAAAAATTGTTGAAAGTATGCCATAGCCAGTTGCATACATTTAAAGACATTTATTATGTACATGTATTCTGAAATTAGTTGATCCTTTAATCTTATAATCTTTTTAAATCCGAGTTGAATTAATCGTTTTATATCTAGAACATTAAAATCGGCATCTCTCAAGTATAAGGAAAAGAGGTTCATTTCTAAAATTTGGAAACTGATCCTTTGCATAAGTTTCATTTCGTAAATGCATTAGATACCGGTATGCACCTTTAGTGCGTATAATTTCTACCTCATAGATTAGGGCACCATGCATTTAAGTTAAAAAATAAAATTAGTACAGATGATGCCTCTTTCCACAAGGGCTTTTTGCCAAAAGGTCAACCGTATGGTCGATTTTCTAGAATAACCCTCCAACTAAGGCTTGTTTTAAGCTGCAGTTACGAGGTTTTTGGGAAAATGCAGCAATTTCTAAATTCGTTTAATCTGTGAAGTACTTCTTACTTTCAAATCAAAATGGAGTCTAAAAGTGAATGTTCCTTTTTTCCTCGTTAGTTGGGTGTAGAAGGGAATTTAAATAAACCCCCATCACAACATCAGGTTTGTTGATATTTTCTTATTTAATAGTTTTGATAATTAAGGCAAAGGTTAAGCACAATGATAATTACTTTAAAGGCGTATATTTTACATGACCGGTAACTTCGAGAAAAAGGCTAAATAAATTAATTTTGGTCAATTCAATTTAGGCAATAGACAAAACTTCTATTGACGCGAACATGGAAGTTAACCCTTTCCCAAACAAGACCTGGTTTTGACGTCCCTAATAGATAAAAGTTTGGAAAAACATTGAGACAAAAGGAGAAACTGCTGATAACCAGCAGTTTCTCCTTTTGCCTCAATATTTTCTGTACATGACTTACAAAAACGTTATCCTTATCAACACATGTTTTATCGTTTACAGTAGCTTTCAAGTTAGACCACCCTAGGAATATGCCGTTTAGGAAAGGGTTAACAAAGATAAAACTTGCCAACAGCATATCAAGAAACTAAATTGTGACAAACGAAGAAAAATGCTAGTTATAAACATTTTCTTCTTTTCAATTAATGTTTCGCGGTCTTTTCTATAAGAGACGCCCATACAATGTCATATTTGGGATAGGGTTAAGAGAAGTTGAAGAAGGAAGAACTATTACAATAGAAAGACTTTTCATTTATAAGAAACACGTAACTTCACCAGTATTTCTTCGCTGTAAATGCAAAACCTCGTATGTCGATTTTTGTGATTTTCAAAGTAAAATATTGTGTGTTCAGTTTAGACAATTCTTGCAGGTTTTAAGATACTTTACTAGTATCAGTTTTAATGACACAATATTTGTGAACAATATATGTCCAAATTTCAAATAAAACCTTTCAGTTTGGAAAAAGCTATTACTTATTACACTATTTTCCTTCCCCGTTAAACTCTTCCAAAACGAGACAAGAGGTTTCCCGTTAAACTCTTCCAAAACCGAGATACGACGTTTTGTATTAACAACGACGATTTGACAAATCCACAGTAATTATGCTTCATGTACCCTTACTAATGAATGCACTTGTAATTTCTCTTCTTATTTCAGGCTCCGAGAATGTTGTTGGTACCCGTATTCTCGGTGCTGTTGCTGGTTTGTCAGGTGACTAGCCAGACGGCACCGAACAGTTGCTCGTATGTGAGCGGTAACCAGTTTTTCTGTGATTACACTGTAATGAACGGCGCCTATAGACCGATAGACTACAGCGGCTTTAGTCCAACCCCTCAGAGTATAGAGGTCAAGGTCAACGGATTTGTACCGTATAAAAGTAAGTAATGTTTACGCATGTTTACGACGTCGCCCGAATAATTCCGATGTTGTGTGAACGGTTGTTCGTATGTGAGCGGTAATCAGCTTTTCTGTGACTATACTGTAATGAACAGCGCCTATAGACCGATAGACTACAGCGGCTTTAGTCCAACCCCACAGAGTATTGAGGTCAAGGTCAACGGATTTGTTCCATATAAAAGTAAGTAATGGGCCTTTTAAGTTGGTCATCCCTAATTCGCGCGACGTCTAATTCTCGACGTTTTCGTGTGACGTCGTTAACGTTCGGTATTCGAACCTAATCGAGCGACGTCGTAAACATCGGCGGTGAAACATACGTTCCACCACCCAATGTTTACGACGTCGCCCAAATTATTTCGACGTCGTGTGAACAGTTGCTCGTATGTGAGCGGTAACCAGTTTTTCTATGACTATACTGTGAACAGTGCTTATAAACCGATAGACTACAGCGGCTTTAGTCCAACCCCACAGAGTATTGGGGTCAAGGTCAACAGCTTTGTACCCTATAAAAGTAAGTAATGTTACAAATGTTCACGACATCTTCCGAATAATTCTGACGCCTTGTGAAATGTTGCTCGTGTGTGAGCGGTAACCAGTTTTTCTGTGACTACACTGTAATGAACAGCACCTATAGACCGATAGACTACAGCGGCTTTAGTCCAACCCCACAGAGTATTGAGGTCAAGGTCAACGGATTCGTACCCTATAAAAGTAAGGAAAGGTCCAATATAATTCTAGTTATTTTAAGGTAGGTCACCCCTAATGAGATTCACGCGACGTCAGGACTTTTCGTGAGACGTCATTAACATTCGTCACGTTGATCGAATAAAATGCATGAAATATGGACCTATTTCAACCGTTTCTAGAACAAGACCTCTCTATTTGACATCCCTAGTAGAAACATTATATAGGTATATTGTAATCTTCAACAGGTTTCAAATTTGACCACCCTTTAAACTATTGAATGGGTAAGTGTCAAGAAAATAATTGACTTTCAAAGATCTGTGGTTTCTTCAACCTTACAACATGATTTTAAGAAGACTGATGATGGTCTTTCTTCGTACTCCAAGCAGTCTACATTTCGAATGTAGCCGACTAAATCCTAATTGCATGCATGTATATCCACGCTTATTAATGGGGTCACAAAAATATATCTTTTCAGCGGACACTCAGATGTTCAGTACAACATTTTCTGGTATCGACAAGAACACATTTGACGATAACTTCCCGGCACGTATAGACATGATCTGCGAACGTAAAGGACAGGCCTACTTCAGGGACGACACTTTCGCCAACATGAGCCATATACAGAGCTTTAAGGTATGTCTCGCATTGCCGCCATATTTATAACATTGATGCTTTTCAACAAAAACCTTGTAACTGCAGCTTAAACAAGCTGCAGTTACGAGGTTTTCGTGGAAAAGCAGCGTTATTATCATTCTTTTCATAAAATAACGCGTATAGAGACTTAAAGTGGTATATGAACGTAAAGGGCAGGCCTACTTCAGGGCCGATACTTTCGCCAACATGAGCCATATACAGAGCTTTAAGGTATGTCATGCATTATTCATCATATCTCCGCTTTTCAACAAAAACCTCGTACTGCAGCATAAAAGGAGCTGCATTTACGAGGTTTTCGTGGAAAAGCAGCGTTATTATCATTCGCTACTTTTCATAAAATAACGCGTATGGAGACTTAAAGTGGTATATGAACATAAAGGGCAGACCTACTTCAGGGACGACACCTTCGCCAACATGAGCCACATACAGAGCTTTAAGGTATGTTACGTATTGCCCAAATATTCATCATAATCATTATCATTCGCTACTTTTCATAAGAGAATGTGTTTATTTACGCGCGCTGGTGTATATTTTACGCGTGTGCACTTAAAATATACGCATGCGTGCGTAGATATTCGCATGTAGACCTACGTCTGTTTTTAGCACAAATTCTTTTCATTCAATCAGCGACCGCTACCGCAGTTGCTGAAAAATGAAGGCAGAAGAGCCGTGTGCGATTTAGGCCGGTAGAGCTCTTCTGGAAGAGTCTGGTTCCCGCCTCTGATACACTACGTTGTAGAAAAGATATAACGTAGTGTATCAGAGGCGGGAACCAGACTAGCTCTACCACTTCCAGAAGACCATTTCTGGCCTAAATCGCACGCGGCTCATGATTGTTCTGTTATTTCGATCGGTTACAAACTTGAAGGCAAATATTTAGGTCTGATCAATATTGTTACTGAAATATCAATTACTATTTTCATTTGCCGTACTATAATCAAGAAAACATAAGGTTTCACACGAACAATTGAAATTGTGAGGATTCATTTATTCCGGGAAAAAATGAACAAGGGCAATTGTTCCGTCAGAAGGTTACAAAAACTACACATTTGTCTTGGAAATTGAACTAGATTTTGTCATTCTTGCCAAATTTCAGTCGCTTTTTGCTCTTAAAAAAGATATCATCAATTAAAAAAAAACATTGCAGTTCTAAAACTACTCGGCAAATTTTTCAGGACCCATTCACATACATTTTCGCGGTCTGAACATTACGTCCATATCACGTCCAAAAATATACCGCACGTGTTCTAGCCGTGACGTGGACGTGGCGTTGTGTATGTGATGGTGTCTTCGGAGTAATAACCACCATATTATCTTTATTTGATAAAAATACACATCTTGCATTTTGTCTGCTGGTATTAGAAACAGAATTATACTACTCGAAATACTGAGTGCAAAAATTCATTTTTTTTTCGTGGTAAACAACTTTCAATTTATTGCTGTATACATGTTAAACCATTCGAAATAAGTATATAAGTCAATTATTATCCTTTACACTTCCATTCTTCCTCTTCAGATCAGAGACTGTGAAATAAGCTATATTTCCGGCTACGCTTTCGAGGAGTTCCAGTCCCTGGATTATTTCGGTATAGAGCGAGGCTCTCTAACCCTGATGAGCGCGTACGGCCTGATGGGACTTAGTGTAGAGAAACTAACCACTGACACCCATACAATCCCGCAGAATCTCGGCATGTTCGAGATCTTGTACACCGCGTTGCCTAGCAACACGATACCCGCCGGTTTCCTGTCAAACTTCAAGAACCTGACGTCGATTACAATGAAAGTAAGTGCATGTACCTTTATTTACAATTCCCGGTTTCATTTCATGGACAAGTGTGACAGCCAAATGTCTCTCTTTAGTAAAACATTTTTGATTACCTTCATGATAAAAACAAAATCTATTTATGCCTATTGCAAAAAGACATTAGCTACGGACATGTTCATAAAATGTTAAATCCCTGTTCACAACTTTAGACATATTTCCTGGTACACTGTCTGTCTCACGCACGGTTTGAGCTCTAAGTTCATTTCGTGGTTCTGTTGGATTTACGTAAATGATAGGATAGAAGACTGTGTCAAAATGTTAAATTTTCTAGAAAATCAGGCACTGGTACTGAAATCATTCCAATCGATATGTTAGCTTCTTTATAAAAAAAAGAAGAAAAGAAATTCCCCTTAAAGTCAAAGACTATGTTGTGCGCATCGTTTACCTTGCGATTATGTCAAAAGATACAATTAGGGGAACTAGATATTAGACTCTCCAACATTTTATATCTTTACAGTGTTGTTCGATTTCGACAATGCATTTTTATACATTTACCTTCAAATTTTTTTTATTCCATCATTTCTTTTCGTTGCATATTTTCGGCTAAAAAAAGCAAAATTCGTATATTTGCAGGGTTGTTCGATATCGACAATGCCGTTCTATACATTTACATACAACACACAACTCCGATTTATGGATTTGAGCGAGAATTTGTTTAGCTCTCTCTATGGCAGTATATTCAATGGGATGACCTCTCTCACAGAGGTCAAACTATACGATATAGAGTGGGAGTGCTCCTGTGCTAACCTCTGGTTTATTTCCTATACCCGAGCCTCGAACATCACACTGTTTGGAGACTTCATGTGCTACAGCGGCAACAGCTCTACTGGTAAGAAAATTGATTTGATATATATCAACCCTTTCCCAAACAAGACCTGGTTTTGACGTCCCTGATAGAAAAAGGCTTGAGAAAACATTGAGACAAAAGAAGAAACTGCTGATAATCAGCAGTTTCTCCTTTTGTCTCAATATTTTCCGTGCTATTTTATACACAAATACTCTCTTTGTCAACATGTATTTTGACATTTGCAGCAGCTTTTGAATTAAACCACCCCAAAATATGCTGTTTGGGAAAGGGTTAAATAAGCCATGTTAGGTATTCAATCAGGTATAGGAACAACATGGAAACAGTCAGTTTGGATCGTTGAGACAGAGCGGTACATAACATTACCTAGGTCCAGAAATGAGGAATTTTAGCGCCAAGATTTCACTATCTATTAAAGTTCAATTTACGTGTATGTTACTATAAATATATAACGTTTTAGTAGGTTTTAGTTAGATGAAGATTTTACTAAGTTTGACTAAATGAACTTCGTTCGAAATTTCTATAGACAGAAATGATCTTACCATACAGGGTGATTAGTATTTATTAGAATCTTTGAATGTCATTTTCTGGAAACCTTAAAAGAACTTATGACTTTTGTTGAGTCAGTCATTTCAACGACGGAACTTTGAATGAATATCAGGTAGAATTTTATATAATTTACCATGTTGTAACCTTTAAAGAATTAATAATGTTTAGCTTTTAAATATACAAGTATTTCTTTTCAAAAAGGCAAACTTTTTTTAAAGTAGGTCGAAAATAGCTGCTCGCCTATAACAGATACATGAAAAAAGGGTCAAAAGTAGGTCAATCAAGATGGCGTCCGATTTAAAAGTAGTATCTTCCCTTATATGCAAATGAGTCACTATAAATAGTAACAAGATGGAGGCGATTACGTCATCTTTGTTTACAATCAAACCGCTGCCTATACTTCTACCACAACTACAGAAAAAAAAACAACGTTTTTCTAAATTATCTAGATGAGATAAATTTCAAAAGGTCTTTGAATTGGCATGTACAAAATGCACAATTCCCCTAATTTCGCATTGGTGGGTGGGGGTCGTCAAAACCGGGGTTTGTTTTGGAAGGAAAATCTTGGTCCGTTGGTTCAACATCTTATTTATCAAAACATGGTTAGCCTATTTGCATTTTTGATAATTCTGATAATTATGCACACACTGATTTCCATCGTACATGATTTGAAATATTTTCCCACTGTTTGTATATTTCAGGTCAGAGTGCGTACAAGTATTACTACAGTAATTGTATAACATCCCCATTGTGTAAGGACGGACAGACTGGTAAGTATTACTGTAAAGAAAATACAGTCGACACTCGTTTTGTCGAAGTCAGAGGGGCCGGGCCGTTAAAATACCATGACATATCCGGAGTTCGACTCATCCGATTTTGTTAAAGGGGGGGGGTGGTCTCACCCTATTAGAAATTCCCATAGGGTTGTGCCCACGCTCGGAATTTCATGAAATTTGGTATGAAGTTAGTATTCTTTATTACGGCGTTATTCCCGAAATATTTTTTAAAAATCTATTCTGGAAAATAATTTTCTAAGAATTTTAAGATTTTTGCTTAAAAATGAGGGGTATCCTAACTTAAAGAGGCCATATACACCCAGCTTTGTTGTATTCGAGCCAAATTGTCCCCAAAAATAATGTCTAATAATTCCTCTTCATGTATAAACCAGAATATTATATATTACTCGACAAAAAACAATTTTCTAAAAGATTTTGTATGACCTCATCTCCAATTTTTTTAGTTTTTAATTATTTCGACCAAATTCAGGTCTTAATTTCACCTAGTTCCAGTTTTTGTCAACCTATGAAATTTACATTAAAATTGCCCTTATATATGCCCATGCTTATGGTAAAATAGGAAGAAAAAATAAAACCGGTAACAGTGTTGTTTTTTAATTTAAGTGTAAAGGGTCCAGATTGCTAAGAAGGTAAAATCTAAGATGTTACTTAATCATTTTTATATACATTTGTAAATAGCTCATTATGTTTTGTTGTGTCTTTATTTAACATAACCAACTTATACATGGCATTAATTTTAGCTTTTTTCACACAAAAACATGATTTTAAAGAAAAATGGCCACATTGCCGTACCCCACCCACCAATAATATAATGGAAGAATAAATCCCAAACAGCGTAGTAAATTATAAAATGTGGGAATGAAAAATGAAGGAAATGCATAATGTTACATATTTAATCTATTATATCACCCTTTTAACTTTCCTTTGTGGCTTATCAGCACTTAGACTACTTTCTTCTTCTTCCGGTTTCAGTGTTGGGCCCTTATAAGAGCATTTTCACACAATTATTAAATATGCAAACATTTTTTCTTTACCACACTGCTCATGATAATAAAAAGAACACAAAAGCAGTTTTTATTGTACATAAATTTTGCCTTTCAATGCAAAATTGTTAATATTTCTATTGTAATGATGAACTAGCCACTGCTTTGTTGACATGTTCACTTTTTGATAATCTCAGATTTGAGAAGAAAATGCATCATTTTCGCATGTTTGTATCAACAAAATTGATACAAAAATGTTGTACGATGACTCCTCTTGCTATTCTGATTTAAAATTGGGGACTGATATTAATACTATGTAGGCAATACTGAGCTTTTGCTAGATGGGTACCATTAAAATCCGGGAGCATTTTAAGGTGCCGTTGTTCACAATTCTCATTATTTGACAATGTTACCGATTTCAAATTTTTACCAAATTCTGCATACAACTAGGAGACATATATGGCTAACCTTTTTATCAATTTCATAGGTTGACAAAGACAGGAACATTCAAATAAAATTATTTGAATTGAAGGTTTTGAAAACTTCTTGGCTGTTTTTCTGACAATTCCTGACCAAATAAATTTCTGAGATTTTTTTTGCATGTTGGCATCAATCTTGTTGGTACCAAAATGTTCTTCAATGACCCCTCTTGCTATTTTGATTTAAAATTTGGGACTGATATCAAAACTAGGTAAGCAAAATTGGGCTTTTGCTAGACGGATACCATTGAAATCCTGGAGCATTTTAAGGTGTTGTTGTTCACAATTTTTATAATTTGACAATGTTACCGGTTTCAAATTTTCACCAAATTTTGCATGCAAAGAGGGAACATATATGGCCAACTTTTCCATCAATTTCATAGGTTGACAAAGACGGGAACATACATAAAAATTGATAGAATTTTAGGTTTTGAAAATTTCTCGGCTATTTTTCTGACAAGTTCTGACTAAATTAATTTCTAAGAATTTTTTGCGCATGTTGGTACCTACAGTATTGGTATCAAAAGTTTTTACAATGACTCCTCTCTCTTGCTATTCCAGTTAAAACTTGTGGATTTATACCAAAACTAGATAGCCAACATTGAGTTTTTGTTAGACGGGTATCAACGAAAACCGGGAACACTTTAAGGTGCCGCGTATAGGCCTATATGCACTCTTTGAGTAAAACGAATATATTTTTGTAGTTCATAGGTCAGAGGCATTCTATGAGTAAAGTTACAAGAAAATCTGTGCGTGGGCGCAAATGAGACCCCCCTCCCCCCCCCTTTCGATTTAAATGCCATTTTACAATTTTTGTTGCCCATCAAGTGCATTCATAATTGAACTAGAACTGTCGCAAAGCGGACAAATACCCCCCACTAGCGCGTTGTCACTGAAAAAGTGCTAAAGTTCAAAGTGGCATAACTCTGAAACTACTGCCTGGATCAAAATGAAAATTGCAGGTGCACAACTTCATGTTATAGGGAACAACCTGCTAAAATTTCAGCAAAATCGGTCAAAAACTGTGGGAGGAGAAGAGGACACAAAATTATGTCCACGGACGGACGGACGGACGGACGGACGGACAGACGGACAGACGGACGGACAACCTGAATCCAGTATACCCCCCCATAACTTTGTTGTGGGGGGTATAAATATAGTAGGAAAAGGAAAGAAATTGCTCGTGTCGAGCAATTTCTATCCTTTTCCTACTAAATTTCAATGGCTACATTCAGTTCGAAATTATCTTATTTGAAAAAAAATGTGTCCAATGACGAGGACGGGACCAGATTGGAACTTCGACTTAAGTGAAAATTCGACTTATCCGATATCGACATAACGAGTGTCGATTGTATAGCATAATGGTCAAATTTAGCCGGGGCTGAAATTCCTATTCGAACTTCATCTAGCGTTCGGAGAAGCCCGTGTTCGAACGACAAAAGTTTGACTACATTTGTTTTACTTCCAGTGAAAATGGCAAAACTCTTACTTTAACCGGACTTTAAGACCATGCATGGTTTCAATTTAGATTTGTTATGCAGGAAACGATACTGAAATTTCTTCTGTGACATGTGTAGCAGTATATGCACATGATGCATGTAAATTTTGATCGACCCACCTCAAGTGGTTACCGAATTATTTACACTTTTAGACATGGACAAGACTTTTGTCCATTAGTATACACTGTAACTTAATTTTCATTGATCTAAAAATATAGGTGGTAAACAAGACTTTGAGTGAACAAAAAATTGTCTGTTTAAGAAAAAACCCATGTAAACCAGCATGGTTCTTTATCTGCGTGTGTTGGCGAATTGGAATCTTGGCCCGCTTCAATTCGCGCTTCCGTTCGATAGATCGCTGTTCTGATTCGCTGCTTTCACCCAGGTATTACAGTCCGGTTTCCCGAACATGGGTATGAGGGTTGTCAGATTATTGCTACGGAAATAACTTCAAATAGTCCGCATTAATAATTTACATTTGAGCTATAGCGTAACTCGGAAGTCGGCCTTATGGGTCTCAAAATCCACATATCGTCGCTTTTCTACCGAAACCTTAAAACAAGCTGCAGATAGGTGGTTTTGGCAGAAAAGCAGCGACATGCGCCTTTAAAAAAACCCAGCTGGTATTTATTCTACATGAAGTCAGTTTGTCTTATGTCTCAAAATATTTGAAATACTGGATAAAGAAGAATACTTGGGTTAAGTTTGAGTTTATTGGGGTTTTACGCCGTTTTCAACTACCAGGGTCATATCGCGGCGGCTGGAGCACCTACCCATGGATTCCTGTTGTTTCCCAAACCAGTACTACCACAACACCCTTACCGAGCCTCCAGCTGCTCGCCCACTTAGGTTAACGATTTCAAATCCATTGGTGGGAGACAATTTTGTCAGAAAGGGTATTAGCCGCGGCCGGGTATCGAACCCGGGACCTCTCGAATGAGGGTCATATGCGCTACCAACTGCGCCAAGGCCGCGGCCCAATACTTGGGTTAAAAAACCCAAGATGTACCATTTGATTATTCTTCCTGATTCAACGAAGGTTTCCAGATAATGTAACTGAACGACCCTTACTGAGAATCTACGATTTACGAACGGCATTACGCTGCTTTTCAACAAAAATGTAGTAACTGCAGCTTGTTTTAATATGCAGTTTCGATGTTTTTATATTGGGCATAGCTATGCCCAATATATTATAACCAGTTTTTCACTCTCGATCCCCCCAGACATCACTCCAGACATTACATTCTAACTCTAACCCGCTGAGCTAAGTGTTCAAGCCAAAATACGTTATTTCAAACACCACAGAAGCGTCCTTTATCATTCACTATCTTCAACGTTTTTCATCACTTTCACTTCTGCGACAAATAAGGAGGGGGTTAATAATTACATTTGATGAAATTTTCGCTTAGATTGAATACCTGTTAGAATTTTCAGCGTTTTTACAATCTTTTCGGTTGAGTAAAGAGCTTGAAAGCAAAATAGTGTAACTCTAAGATAAATTCCATGTAGTTAAAATGTTACTGCTCTGATTTTTTCTACGGTCATTTAGCCTACCAGTGCACTGGTCAACAGGTGTTTAACTGGGTCACTGGTTGACCTACTACAACTGTGTACCCTTAACCCATTCCCTAGATACAATGTGTGCGCTTTACCCATTCCTATATTCTGACCCCATTAGGTTCCCATGAAATATATGTGTTTGGAAAACATGGTAGAAAATGAAGAAATGGTTGTGACAAGCAAGTTCTTCATTTCCCACAATATTTTCTTCCTAGAAAGACCAAACAATGTAACGATCTATTTGCTTGAAATTGGTGACTGATAATTGGTCAACCCATTACCAAACGGCAAAAATTTGGACTAGTCCAAATTCAAAGAAGATGCAGACGACAATTTTAAGTGCATGAAATTTAAAATGTTTTGGTCTTTTTGGGAAGAAAACATTGTGGAAAATGAAGAAATTGCTTGTCACAAGCAATTTCTTCATTTTCCACAATGTTTTCCCATGGCATTATCTTGTGAGGAGTCAAAAAGAGTCGTTGTGTGGTAATGGGTTAAGGAATCTGCATTCACTTTATCTTTATTGGTTTTTTTTTTCAACTCTTGTGTTGAAGGCTCTTCCAAACGACAATATCTTAGAGTTTTTCAAATTAGAAAGAGTTGCAGACGACGAAACGGGTGACGATAAAGATGAAATCATGTCATGTACAATGAAGCACAGAAAATATTGGGACAAAGGAGAAAATTCCGGTTATCTTTGTATGTTTCATATTATTTGCTTCATAACAATGTCTTGTTTGGAAAAGGATGAATGGTTAGAGGCTAGCCTATAGAGTTTAGACACTGTGATTTTAAAATATTTTGATCAAAGTAAGATCATCATCTTAAATTTGCCGTTTTCTAGAATTTTAACATTTTAACCTCATATACTGTTCTTAGACTAATCATTTGGACCAATGAACAAGTGCATTCTATTTAATGGAAATATGTTTGCAGATCAGAGATCAGTGAGGCTAAGCCTCTACAATGGGTTCGTACTTGGTATTATTCTGATTAGCTAAGAATAAGAAATAATGCAACATGTTGATTTAATGTAAAATCCGGTAAAGTGTAACATTTTCCTTTTTCCCAAACAGCCTCACATTTTGGATTCACCTCGAGAGTGTACATTCAACTGTTTATTAACTATGCACGTTTGCCTACACATCAATTAACCATTTTCCAAATGATGACGCCTTTTTACTCGCTTCATAGAAAATGCTTAAAAAACATCGAATAGAGAATGGGGCAATTTTGCAAATCAGCATATTGTCCTTTTGTCAATTTCTCAGTGATGCCCAATATACAGTGCTGACAGCACTTTGATTGTTGAAAAGCGACGATAATGTTGTTTTTGTCATTTTCTCTTGTTTCTACAAAGGTTTTGAGATGATGGATCAATGCATGACAGTTATGGGCACGCTAACCAAGAGTCTCGGGTTCGTGGCTCTCTGTATGAACATATCGACCCTGGTCATCGCGATTGTCACGCTCAAACAAGCCAATGTGAGGAAAAACACGAGCAACCCGCGGGCCAAGTGGAATGCCGTGAGAGACAGAATGGTGAAGAATAGAAAGAAACGTAGCATCGCGCCTCGAAAACTGTAGAATAACCAAGTCTAACATTACGACAAAATCATAGACTGACATACTCGGATAAAACAACATGCCGTCGCTTTTCAACAAAAACCTCGTAACTGTAGCTTGTTTGAAGCTGCAGTAGTGATCTTTTTGTTAAAAAGCATCGAAATGGGGCAAGATAATTATGGAAATCATCGGTGTAAATGCGAAACCTCGTATGTCGATTTTTGCGATTACCAGCATTTTCGCTCAATGTTTCTTCATTCTTTAACAAACAATATTTTACTTCAAGTAGCATTCTGTTTTATTATCTGCAATAGCTTTCGTACAAAAAAATGTTGAATTAGGCTAGTCTACACTTAAATTCACATATTCCTCTGAATTGTCCATTTTTTATCTTTAATGTGTGCCTCTTCGTTTTGTTTTTACATATTAATAAAAGAGTTATGTTCGAGTGATTTCAGTTTTTCTTGTGATCAGTAGATCTATAGTGAATTATGAACATCAACTCTTAAAGAAAATAAAACAGACAATTTTTTTCTTTTCTATTTAAATATTTGATTGCACGACAAGTATTCTCAAATTAACAACAAAAACACCAACTACAATCTGGAAAAGGAGCCCTTTTTTAACGCAGACCAATATGGACCCTGTTCACACAGAGTATATGTGACCCATCACGCTAAAAGGGACCTTATCCGATGTGTGAAAAATATCGATCATAGTCAGTCTGCGCAGTCCGCGCAGCCAGACTAGGGCCGACACTTTTCACTTTTATGTAATTTTCTAAATCCGGAATGTTTTCACTGTCTTACTATTTGCTCATTTTTCGCATACAGTATCTGGTTGACCTGTGGCGAGTATGGCAAGTTTGTCAAAATGTGGATTTTTGGAGTTCGGATAAGGTCCCTCTTAGCGTGACGGGTCACATAATTATACATGCTAGTGCAGTCCGATCAACACCAATATTCTTTTCTAAGACTATTCATCACATTTAACATGGTGTATAATCACGTGATACAATATTTTCAGAAAATCTTCAATAATTTTGTAATTACTGGACCGATTTCAATTCGATTTGTAGCAGAGAATGTGGACAGACGTCACACATTAGATGGACGTGGTTGATTTTGGAAAAATCAACTGATAAAAAAGTTATTGAAGATAAACCAAAATTTTGGTTTATCTTCAATACCTTTTTCATCAATTGATTTTTCAAAAATCCAACACGTCCAGCTTATTCCTGGCATTTTCCCACCTTCTCTGCTTCAAACCGAATTCAAATTGGTCAAGTATTAAAGATATTGAAGATTATCGGAAATTCTGAGTCACGTGATTATACACATTGTTTAACAACTATGTGAGAGCAGCATGGATTCTGATCAGAATGCACTTAGTCAAATGCTGAGATGGATCAATGGTGGTCTTAACACTTTCTCAAACGGCAAAAACTTGAACTGTTCCAATTTGAAGGCTGATGAAGATGCAAATTAGGTACTAATTAAAACAGAATTTGTGTAAAATATAGCATAGACAATATTGAGACAAAAGGAGAAAATGCTGATTATCAGCAGTTTCTTCTTTTGTTTCAATCTTTTCCCAAGCCCTTTCTACTACGGACGTCAAAACCAGGTCTTGTTTGGGAAAGGGTTAAAGGGCCCCTTTTGTAGATCATGACTCATTCATAACATACAAAATATTGCACAACAATGGGGTCACACGCCAGCGTATGACAACTAATTATTGATAAGGAACGTGTTGATACAAGATGTATTTGTTATACACTTATGCCAACGAAATTGCTATTTTTTTTTATAAAGGCCATCATCAAATATTCTGAAATATCACAGAGTTATCCATGTAGCCCCTTTTAAAAATACATTATTCAAAATAATAAATTAATTTTGAATGTGGTTTAACGCTTCTTTCATCATAATATGGTCATATCGTGCAACTAAGAGTTCCTGTCATTTCTCTCACCAGTAATACCACAACACTCTTTCCGAGACTTAAGCTGCTTGCCTGCAAAGGTTTATAATTATCCAACCTTTGGTTGTAGACAAATAATCAGACAGGATGTTTGCTGCTGCTGAAGATTGAATCCTGGACTTCGTGAGAGTATTATGTACTACCAACTACACTTTGCTCACGACTAGTCCAAAATGAAAAATGTTTTAGAATACTAAAGAAATGTTATTAACTTCGACACAAATAATCATACCTATGGCATAGAAATCCTCAGGGGAAAGAGAAAAATGCCTTTTATCCACGTTATACTTTTTTCCATCAAAGGTTTTTAATTGTCTAACAGACAGACAATGGTAAAATGATGATTATATTCACAATCTTATACTGGTTAATCTATTGCGATGCCCTTCTGTAGATGACTGATTCTAGTTCACTACGTTTCAGCTCATATTCTATGAGAGATGTGACAATTTTTGATTTTCAGCGTCCCACACCAATAAACAGTCACACATCGTATGACTGGGACAGGCTTTATTGGTCAATCTATGCTCTTCTGTAGGTTACTGATTCTAGCTGACGACGATTCAGCAGAGAAAATATTGAGACAAAAGAAGAAAATGCTGCTTATCAGCATTTTCTTATTTTGTCTCAATGTTTTCCAAAGACCTTCTTCCTTCCCCTAATCAATCTATTGTGATGCTCTTCTGTAGATGACTGATTCTAGTTCACGACGTTTCAGCTCATATTCTGTCAGTGATTTGGCATGTTTTGGATACTCGGCGTCCCATACCAATAAACAACCACACATTGTGTCTGAAATTATACCAATATCCTTGTAGAAATAGATATTCTAACACTTTCCCAAACAAAAATTTGTAAAATTGCATTCAATTTAAATTGGCGTCTGCAACATCTTTCAAATTGGATCACCAAGAAATTTTGTTATTTGGTAAACGGATAATTTCATAGAGAAGAATATGGTAACCCTGAATATGACAACAATGAATATGAATATGTTTTGTGTTTATTAATTGTTGAATCTTTGCATTTATCAAAGAACTAATCAAGTCACAGGTGCATTGTGATAAAAGATGCTGTTATTTCATTTTTTCATTGAAGGAGTTTTTATTGATATTTTTATGACCCAAGATTCAAGGAAGAATTGTTTTCCTAAGAATTACTCCTTAATTCTTTATCTAATATTACGACTGAACTTTGCATCAGCGGATCCATGGGGGGATAAGGGTGTCTTGTAGGCTAGGGGGTGCCGGTTCAAACAAACCCCCTCTGTAGCCTAATTATTTCATTTTCATGCAGATATTCAGTCAAAATTACGTAGTACAGGTAAAATGAACCCCCTTTTTGTATGTTCAAACCCCTTTCACAGTAATCCTGGATCCGCCGCAGCCGTGATCTGGAAATAGGCACCCTAGCTCCATTTGGGGCAAACATTGATCCAGATCAGCATGTTCATGCACAGTATGATCAAGATTTCTGCTGGTCTCATAACCTGTAGCATCTTGAAGACGGTATCATGGATCCACGAGGCACTTAGGCACAGACTGATCTGTGTAAAAAGTATTGATCTTCAAAAACATAAGCATTTTATTATGAATAGGATGACAACTTCTCCCTTAAGTCTCACACTTGTTTTATAAGTTTTTAGACATTTAACCCTACTTGATGGATAATCTTTGGCATGCATAAATGCAGAGCACATTCATTAACAAATTTTTAGGTAATATGACTGTTATATGACTGAAAGCTATATCAAAATCGAGTCCTATAAAATAGATATAACTTACTCTCATCCTTCTCTGACCACATAGTATCCCTGAATCCTAGACCTCCACTCAATACTACATCCAGCTTAGAGGAACCTGGTATAAAGAAAGTTAGTTATTTTTTTACAAGCTTTTATTTTGAAACCTAATGGTCATAATAGATCTAATACAAAGCTTATTATCCTTATGTCATGTAAGGCAAGCCTTGATCTAGCCTTTACCTGACCCCATAGTAGACTATCCCTGAATCCTAGACCCTCACTTGGTACTACATCCAGCTTAGAGGATCCTGGAATACGGAAAGTTAGTTAGTATTTCAAACTTTTATATTGTAACCAAATGGTTATAAATTATCTGAGATCTGAGGCGCGTTCTTTAGAGCGAGATTTTTTAAGATTTCTTAAGATGTTTTAACCCTTTCCCAAATGACAAAAAATAAGGTGGTTCAATTTCAAAGCTTCTGCAGATGACAAGCGCATGTTAATTTTGTGAAAATTTGTGAATAACACAGCACAGAAAGCCTTGAGACAAAAGGAGAAACTGCTGGGTATCAGCAGTTTCTTCTTTTGTCACAATGTTTTCCCAAGCCAATTCTATTATGGACGTCAAAACCAGGTCTTGTTTGGGAAAGGATTAAAGCGTTTTTAAGACCGAGACTTTGAACGAGCTGTTCTGAATGCTCCATATTTATACAAATGACATCATCATGACGTCATTTGTATAAAGTATGGAGCATTCGGAACACTGCCGTTTATAAATTATGGAATGTTCGGAACAACTTGGTCAAGTCTCTTTTATATTGTTTCTAGGTTCCGCAAGAAGTATAGGGTAATGGCGCCTTAAAAATCTTGCTCTAAAGAACGCTTAACCTAAAATATCTCAAGAAATCTCAAGACATCTCACTCTAAAGATCGCACTTCTGGTAAAGAAAAAATCTAACTCTTATGTTATCCTATGTCATTTGAGACTAGCCTTGGTCAAGATTAGTCTGTACATGCACACAGTCTGATCTTGATCCATGCTGTTCTCCAATAGGTTCTTCATTACCTGTGGCAACTTCAAGACACAATAAAGGATACAGATCCTGTCCATACAATATCTAAAGTTTATTAACCCTTTCCCAAACAACTAATTTTCTGGGTGTTCAAATTTAAAAGCAGCTTTGGACGACAAAGTAAGTGTTGATAAAGATAAGATTGGTATCAAATACAGTATAGAAAATATTGAGACAAAAGGAAAAACTGCTGTTCATCAGCAGTTTCTTCTTTTGTTTCAATGTTTTGCCAAGCCTTTTCTCCTTGGGACATCAAAACCAGGTCTTGTTTGGGAAAGGGTTGAAAGATTAAGTTGTTCTTTTCATATTTTTTCCCCAAAATATCCTTAAAATGTTGTGAAAAGCTGGGAAATTATCAGCATTTTCTCTTTTCAACTTGATACTTTCATTAATGACCTCCTTGGCTTCACCCTCACAGAATATATGTTGCTCTGCATAGCATTAGCAACTCAGAGGTCTGGTAAATGGCAAAGCAAGTATAAGAAGACCAGCTTACCAAACTCGATGGGGATAAATGTCCCATCATAAGAGAAGCAACTCTTCCAGGTCTCAGTCAATAACAAGTATGTCTCAAGGCAACTCGTGAGCCAATTCATATTGTATAAATTCTCTCTGTATTTTCTACTTCTGACATTAATCTTATGTATTTTGAAGTCTAAATATCCTTTCAAATTGGACCAATCTAAATTTATGATATACATACCCAGATTATGTACATGTAGAAGTGACCTGACGGCCCTCTCATATCTGTGAGCAACAGATAATACATCCAGAGTTTTGAGATCGAAGATTGCAACATTGCCACTGTGAGTTCCAACCCAGATAGATTTGTTATCTGCAGATAGAGCAGTCACACGGGATCCTGGTTTTGATAAACTGAAACATATAATATAACCCATTACAATACAGCTCACACTTTGTTTGCCCATTTTTATGCATCATAGCCATTCAATTTTGGGCATATCGCAGTGATGCGGGGAAATTGAGAGTGGAAAAAAGCGGTGATTGAGATGGAAAATCACCACAATTTTCCACCCGAGTTTTTTAAAACACCCAAGCTGTAGTGTACCAAACAGCAAATATTCAGACTGTACTTAATTCAAAGATGTTGCTGGCGACAATTTAAAAATGAAATATTATATTTTTTTGTCTTTAGTGTAGAAAACATTATGGAATATGAAGAAATTGCTCGTCAATTATCCATGATATTTTCCAAAACTATTATCTTGTGGGGCATCAAAAGGCGTCATTGTGTGGTAATGGTTTAAGCCCCCTTTTTACTGTGAATAAGCCCCAAATGAAGAAACCTTGACATATCAGGTCAGGGCATGCTCTATGTAAATTTTATCCAAAATGGTCCAGTAACATTACATAGAAGGCATGTAGCCACAAGAAGTGAACATACAGACTTCCAAATGGACAGAAAGTAGCATGTGTGGATCCAGGCATTTTTTGGAAAAGGGGACCGTGTTTTCCAGTGGACACAACTTAAGTGTCGCATAAAATTTCCTGAAAAATCACTTTGATAAGCATTTTTTATGCATTTGAGGAGGAGAATGGGTGGGGGGCGGGGGGAGAAAATCTACAGGATCCATCTATGGATGAGCAGAGATGACACCAATAAATGTCCACCTTTAGCGGAGTACAAAATACACACACATACAAACTATAAAACAACTTACCCAAGTCTATCTCTTACATCCACTGTATGTCTGACTGTATCTTTCGTGGAGTCCCATATTTCTATAACAGACGTCCCCTTCTTAGAGTAGATTATCTGACCTTTCAACACAGCCATGGTGTATATAGGAGGTAGATGGGGAGATCTGTAATGGTAGACAAGATGTAAAACATTTAGGGATAAGAAGAAAATTCAACATTTTTTACCCATGATTTTTTCCAAGCTTTCTCCATAAGGGAAGAAAGCAAGAGATGTCCCTAATAGAAAAGATACATAGCTTATCAAAGCATTCCCTTGAAAGTGTTCATTCTCAAGTGATGACCCATCAAAAATGTCATGTAATGGCACAATTAAAAACATTGATTTTTTTTTAGTACAAATGCTTGATTAAAAAGATGTGCTTGTGAAACACCAATGCCCCCAAAATGGCCAATGTTAAGTTTTCAGACATACATACATACAGACAGACAGACAGATGGACAGGAGTAAAACAGTTTGCCCCCAATATTTCCATGATTATGGAGGCATAAAAATAATAGGAGTTTATCAAAACCAAAGGACCGTAATTTTTGTTTTTTTTAATGGCTTTAAAATAAGATTTTAATGGATTTTTTTCAAGTTTGAAACGATGGTTACATCATCAACAGTAGTTGTTACAGTGGACAAAATCAAGTATTACCAGACGGAAAAGTTTTGTATTCTTCCAATTTGGAAGATGTTGCAGACGGCAAATTCAAGTTGATGAAAATTAAAGAAATTCTGTTTTGGGTTAGAAAACATTTTGGAAAATGAAGAAATTGCTTGTCACAAGCAATTTCTTCATTTTCCACAATGTTTTCCCAAGCATTTTCTTAAGAGGCAGTCAAAAGGCATCACTGTGCAGTAATGGGTTAAAAACAACTAAGTTACCTTTTTTGCGAAGTTTCGAGTATTTTCTCAATCATAATTCCCTTGGCCGTATTCAGTATAATTATCTGCGTCCCACAAGACAGAAACACCCTCTTGCCCAGTTTTTCCATGCATAAAACAGGTTCATAGTCCTGACCAGGGTATAGACAGACTGGATCTACGCCTTCCTCCTATCATAGACAAATGGATATAAATATTGAAACTTCAACCACACATCTTTGACAAAACTTAATGGGAAAACACTGAGGCAAAAGAAGAAAATGCTGATAATCAGCATTTTCTCCTTTTGCCTCAATATTTTCTGAGCAATATCACACACATATCATACAAGTAAATCTCTATTTTTACGAATGTTTGTTTTAAAATATGCAGTAGCTTTTATATCTGACCAGTCTTTGCCATTTAGTAAAGTTCTAATAAGACAGGAACACTCTCTTGCCCAGTTTCTCCATACATAAAACAGGTTCATAGTCCAGACCAGGGTATAGGCATACAGGGTCCACACCCTCTTCCTAACGAATAAAAATATTGAACCTTCAAAAACATAATTCAAATTATCTTCGGAAAAGCTTGGGAAAATATTGAGGCAAAAGAAGAAAATACTGATAATCAGCATTTTCTCCTTTTGCCTCAATATTTTCTGTGTGTATTGTACACAGTTCCTAACTTTATTAACAACATCCACATACAGTAGTTCTGAAATTGGGACAGTCTTGATTTTTGCTGTTTGAAGGGTCAAACAGACTCTCTTGACCAGTTTCTCTATACATAATACAAGCTCATAGTCCTGACCAGGGTATAGGCAGACTGGATCTACGCCCTCCTCCTGTCATGAAAAAATGGAATAAAATATTGAACTGTTATCCACCTATTTCAAAAATTCTCAAAAGATGTGTGACCTGTCACCCTAAAAGGGACCTTATAGGAAGTGTGAAGAAGAGCCGTCATAGACGGATTATGCTCCCCGAATAAGTGTTTGTCACAAAAAAAATATATCATACATTAAGCCCCCTTTTCCCATGACAGATTTTTTATACACACATTATTTATAGAATATAGTGTAGAGCAGCTCATTTGTTACAAAAGTACATAATTTTATTAACTTCTGCTTATTAGATGAAGAGAAATTAGAGAAAAACTAATTTTTACATTAAGATACGATAGGAATTGGCTGACGAGTTGCCTTGAGACATGCTTGTTATTGACTGAGACATGGAAGAGATGCTTCTCTTATGATGGGACATTTATCCCTATTGAGGTTGGTAAGCTGGTCTTCCTAGACTTGCTTCGTCATTTACCAGACCTCAGAGATGCTACTGCTGTTGCAGAGCAACATATATATATTCTGTGAGGGTGAAGCCAAGGAGGTCTTTCAAGACCTGCTCTGTTATTGCTTCACCTGAGCAGTGATGCTACTCGTAGGACTGTTTGTCTTCTATGGTGTTAGCTGTTTGCATGTATGGACGTTGGTGACATGCTTCTACCTGTTTAGAAGGCAGTGTGTGAGATGCAAGGAAGCAAGTCTCAGAAGGGTCGAGCTAATCGCCTTGCTGGTCTGTGGAGGCATGCTTCAAGGTGAAGATATGCTTTTCTCTGTGTAGACATCGAACTCGTTTTTCTGTGGCTGTCTGACGAAGCATGTAACTGGGTATCAAGTCTCCTGTAGACTTGCTTTTGTCTGGGTGGTCTTCCGAGAGTTGCTTGGACTCTTTTCCATCTATCCCTGACCGGTTTCGTTCTCGTGTTAGAACTCTTCAGAGGTGTCTGAGAAAGCTGGATGAGCTTTTCTGATGTTTGGTGGATAGGTGTGGGTTGCAGCTATATTTATACTCTTTGGTGCCGGTTGGTGCCGGCGTTGCTATGGTCCCACATGATATGGAGAAATGGTGCCGGTTGGTGCCGGTATAGAGCAGTTTTGTGTACTGTACTGTAGTATGGCACAATGGATACTTATTGAGCGTCCAAAAAACGAAAGCAGAGCAAGAATTTCTCGTGTACTCATTTGCACAAAGATTCTGGCTTAATATGGCTAGAATATGCTTGTTTATCACAAGACTTGCCGTAGTAGCAAGTTGCTACGTGATACGACGTTAGCAACGTCAGAAGTGTATAGTTGCATTGTATGACGTTGCTATGCTCATGTTTGAACATAGTTTGACAGCACGCTTGCTGTATATCTAAAATTCAGTCTTTGTGCATCCTTTATGATTGAAGGAGTGGTGTCTTTTGCCAAATATTATTTTTACGTCACACACAGTATAACAAGGAAACTCAAAAAATATTACAAGAATCCAAATAGTACTGGAAGCGTGCCTCCCAATACATCTACCATTTGGGGCTCGTCTATGCTCGACTAGACATCCTGTAAGTTGTCCTAGTTGCAAAGGCATCAAACGTATGTCGGTAGAACACTTGTCTACTCAAGTGTGCAGTTGGAGACTAATGTCACCCAAATCTTCTCAACAGAGAAAGAAAGTGATCCTTCAGCAAATTGTCTATAAAAAGCAAAAATGCTTCAACTTTTGTTTTTATTCTTCCCACCTCTACACTCAAATGAGCATGCTATCTCTAGTGAATAGACCTAATGCAAGTCTCTACCCCATGGCAAAAAACAT
>CAVMGG010000956.1:0-68947 GCA_963680895.1 Fragum sueziense | reverse complement strand
AACATAACAAATTTTGGTCTTTTGGATAGAAAATATTGTGGGAAATGAAGAAATTGCTTGTCACAAGCAATTTCTTCATTTTTCACAATGTTTTCCGTAGCCATTTCTTGTGAGGAGTCAAAAGGCGTCACTGTGCAGTAATGGGTTAAAAAAAGCACAATAATCTCATATTGCTTAACCCTTTCCCAAACGGCAAAATTTTAGGGTGATCCAATTTGAATGCTGCTGTAGACGACAAAATTGATGTCAAAAAGGAAGGCATTTGTGTATGATATAAGCACAGAAAATATTGAGACAAAAGGAGAAAATGCTGATTATCAGCATTTTCTTCTTTTGTCTCAATGTTTTCTCAAGCAAATTCAATTAAAGACGTCAAAACCAGGTCTTTTGGAAAGGGTTAAAAGACATCACAAAACTTCAATACTAAAAATGACAGAAAATGAATTACACTTATTCTATCAAGAGAAGAGTTATTGTAGCAAAGGTGTCATTCAAGAATGAAAAATAAGGACTGTTTTCTTTAGTTATGGCCCCTTATCAGGAGTCTTAGAGATGGCCCCTAATCCCTTTATTTGTTTCGGTGTTAACAACAGACGATCAGAATGAAATTTATATCCGGACTCAGGCAGACTTAACCCTTGAAACTTTTAATAAATCAACTTCATAGGACTTCTAAAAAGTTTATTAATATGCTTAACCTTTCGCAAATAGTCCTAGGTTTTTATGTAGGACTTTGATTATTAAGAAGGGAAATTATATGACAAAAGAAGTAAATGCTGATAATTACAGCCTGATAACCTGTATTTTCTCCTTTTGACTCAAAAGTTTCTATGTTTTAATGAAGGCTATCTTGTTTCATCTTCACTGATTCTCTAGTTCCCTCTGCATTTCTGTAATAACATGCAAGTTTTCTTTTTGAATTACCATGATGAAGTATTTACTTTGATTTCTCACAATTTTCACTCTTTTCTCTCAATGTTTTCCAAACATTTCTCTACTATGGAACCCGGTCGCGGCAAATACCCTTTCTGACAAAATTGTCACCCACCAATGGGTTTGAAATCGTTAACCTAAGTGGGCAAGTAGCTGGAGGCTCGGTAAGGATGTTGTGGTAGTGCTGGTTTGAAAAACAACAGGAATCCATGGGTAGGTGCTCCAGCCGCCGCAATATGACCCTGGCAGTTGAAAACGACGTAAAACCCCAATAAACTCAAACACTCTACTATGGAGTATGGACTTTAAAAAAAGGGCCTGTTTGGAAAGGGCTTAACCCTTTCCTAAACGACAAAATTATAGTGAGGTTCAATTTGAAAGCTGCTGCAGACGACATAAGGGATGTTGTTAAAGATAGAATTTGTGTATAAGATAGTACAGAAAATATTGAGACAAAAGGAGAAACTGCTGGTTATCAGCAGTTTATTCTTTTGTTTCATTGTTTTCCCAAGCCATTTTTTCTAGGGACATCACAAAAAAGGTCTTGTTTGGAAAGGGCTTAAAGTATTGATACATGCCTATGTACATTGACAATCTCTCACGCCCTTTATAGTCTGAATTCGAAGATGTTGCAGACATTAACCTCAAGTGAATAGAATTTTGCCTATTTTGGTCTTTAAGGCAGGGCTTTTCTTCCTTCTTTAACAGAGGCCGAAATTCGGTAGCTTCCCAGTTGGAAAATGGCTCCTTTTTTCCCAATTTCAATGTAAGAATTTCCCAATTTTCAAAACTGAAATGCCAAAAATTTGAAAATAGATAATGATCAATTACCTACTATCAATTCTAGTCCCAAAGAAGCAGCGTGTGTTCTATAATTCAGTTATTCTGGTATTAAAATGTTGTTTAAGAAAATGTATTTTTATTTGAACCTTTGTTCTCCTGTGTCTTCTTTTTCCCAATTTGACCAAAATCACGCTAAAATTTCCCAAAATGACTGACCAGGGCCCCTTCCCCATTTCTGGAAGAAAAGCCCTGTAAGGATAGAAAACATTGTGGGAAATGAAGATTATTGCTTGTCAGAAGCAATTTCTTCGTTTTCCATAACATTTTCCCTAGCTATTATTTTGTAGGGTGTCAAAAGGCGTCACTGTGTGGTAATGGGTTAAGAAAAAGGTTGAAGAAAACATAGTGGGAAATGAAGAAGAAATTGCTTGTATTGTTTTGTACCCTGAAAGTTGTAAAATCCATCAATTTGAAAATGATATCTGCAACAGGCTAAACTTTTGCTGTTTGGTTGTGGGTTAAGATTTAAAAAAAAAACCTTTGAAGTTAAAAAGTCAAGTTTCGTGACAAATTTCAAATGACTTAATAGAATATTAGGTGTTTCAAGTATGCCTATAGAAAAGTATCGTCTTTTTTTAAAGTAACTTCTTCCGGCTGCTTTTGTCTTTTGAATTTGAGATTTTGATGCGATCTTGACGGCTTTTGTAACTTGCGAGATTGGGTGAAAACATTCCATTGTATTGAATTGATGGAAAAGTTTAGAAATTTTTTTTTGTAAATCCTTAATTTAAACTTTTGGAGATGACAAAACCTGAGACTGGTTGAAATATAAACTCAATTATTCGGAATTATTTCCACTGCCGAATGTTTACGACCGCACCCGAATAGGTTTGGATATGTAACGAGGCTGCTCGCAAATTTCCAATGTTTTATGAATCTCAAACTTAAATTGGCCACATTACGGGTATTCTACCTTAATACATGAAATTTTGTTTATCCACAATATTTGTAAATCATCAATCTATTCTTCATCTCTGCAAAATGCTAGTACATTGTTTTGAAAAAGGTTGTACTGGCCGAACATAGATAGCTCAGTCGGTAACATTGGACTATATCAATCCAGTGGATCGCGGGTTCAAACCCTGCCTTGGCCAATATCCTGACATTTCACAATAGCTTTGTTTCTCACAAAAAGATTTGAATCATCAAAGTGAGAGAGTACAGTAGCTGGAGGCTGGGATTGGATATTGTGGTAGTACTGGTGAGAGAAATTCAAGTATCCGACATGTGTTCCAGCCACAGCGATAACGACCACTGTAGTTGAAAGAGGTGTTGAACCCCATTTAATAAAACAGGTTGTAGCATAAAGAGTAAAATTGTTTAACGCCATACCAGAGCCCCAAACAGGATGTTACATCTGCGCGCAGACAAAATTCATGAATGCAGGATGCATTTCAATTACAGCCTTTTCAATGCTTTTTGATGCCATACAAGATAAAGGCTAAATACATAGTGGAAAATTAAGAAATTGCACATGAAAAGCAATCTAATAAGAAAGACCCCCCCCCCCCCCCCCCCCCCCCCCCCCCCCCCCAAAAAAAAAAAAAATTCATTTACCTGGAATTTTGTCAGCAAGATTTTTTAATGTTGATAAGTTGTCTAACATTTCGCTGTTTTGGAAATTGTCACTGTAAACATTTCAAGTAATATTGTGATGGGTGAAAAGACATGTCACCAAAGGACAAAAAAACCCACGCACAAAAAACTTATTTCAAATGACAAAATTTTGGAACACTCGAATTTAATTGAAAGCTGATGAAGACGACAAAATGGATGTTAAAAGAAAGAATTTGTGTACAATATATCACAGAAAATGCTGAGGCAAAAGGAGAAAATTCTGACTTGTCTCAATGTTTTTCCAAGCCTTTTTAATCAAAATCAGGTCTCGTTTGGGAAAATGTTACAATGACTCACAATGACTCTTTTTGACTCCCTTCAATATATCGTCGGTGCTATGACAAAATTGCGTAACTGGAATTTTGCTCCAAACCCATTTTTTTCAGGAGAGCCAAAAAACCTTTTTAGTACTTTTTACTGCTTTAATAAATGTGCTGACAAAATTGCGTAACTCAATAACTACATAAACAATTCATCTTCTTTAACCCTTTCCCAAACGACAAAATTTTAGGGTGATCCACTTCAAAAACTGTCACAAATGACAAATTGTAAGTTATTAAAGATAGTATTTGTGTAAAATATGGCGCAGAAAATATTGAGACAAAAGGAGAAACTGCTGGTTATCAGCAGTTTCTTCTTTTGTTTCAATGTTTTCCAACGCCTTTTCTATCAGGGACGTCAAAACCAGGTCTTGTTTGGGAAAGGGTTAAGGTAAAATAAGGTAATTGAACATAACTTACGGTTCATTTATTGGTCAAAGTAGAAGAAAAGCAGAGGAGAATGCCATTTCTCAGCCTTTTATTACTTTGGTGTAAAAAATTTGTCTATGTATAACGCATTTTTGTCAGCTAAATCGAGTTACGCAATTTTGTCACATGATAATTGAAAGGGTTCTAATAGGTGTAGAGAAACGCCGTTTTAACAGAATATGCGCTCCTACAGACTTAGTAGAAAGCATTTATAAACGAAAATTGACAAAATTGCGTAACTAATTTGTTATGCAATTTTGTCATAGCACCTACGATATTGGCTTGGGAAAACGTAGAAAATGAAGAAATTGCTTGTGACAAGCAATTTCTTCATTTCCCACAATGCTTTCTACCCCAAAAGACAAAAGAATTTCAAATTCCATACACTTGAAATTGTCGACTTTAACATCTTTGAATTTGGAACAGTCCAAATTTTGTCGTTTGGTAATGGGTTAAACAGGATGTAACGTCTGCATGCAGACAAATGAACAAAATAAACGCAGGATGGAATTTAATTACAGCCTTTACAAATCATGTTTCACCCTTTCCCACACATTGACGCTTTTGGGTTTTGACGCCCCACAAAACAAAGGCTTTGGAAAACATTGTGGAATTTCTTCATTTCCCACAATGTTCTCCACCCAAATCGACCTAAAAATTAAAAATTCCCTTTAACTTGAAATTTTCGTCTGCAGGATCTTTCAATGTGGACCGTCCTAAAATTTTTTGTTTGGTAATTGGTTAAACATTTCATGTAACATTGTTGCAGGTGAAAAGACCTGTCTATAGATAGTTTCTTTTAACCTATTACCAGCCGGCAAAATCTTATGCCAGTCCAAATTCAAAGATGTTGCAGACAAAATATCGTTGGTGGGGAGTCAAAACCTGGTAACTACAGCTTGAGTACTGTAAAATCAGATATTTTCGCTGGGCCAAAAGTTTACGAATTTTTAAATTTGAAGTGGTTCGCGAGGGTAAAAGTTTGCGAAAAACAAAACCTGTGAACCATGTGGTTTAATTTTCACGAAAATAAAATCATCAACTATCATCAACTATCGGTTTTGTGTTTTATTTTTACAGTCGGTCTTCATATTGATAACACGATACGTAAAAAATACCAGATGCCCCTACTTGTTTAAAAAGGTCTCACGTAATCCGTAATCATTTAATCCTTTAATCATGTACGTGAATACATTTTCATACCAAACACTGTTCATCTTCTGTAGATTAATAAAATCATATCACGATAATTCAGATCGAATACATTCAGCAGTCCGTCAATGTTCAATAGATCTTGTTTAAAGTATGGAAAACTGCATAACATAACTGTTAATTGCTGACAAACAATGCCTGTCAAAATCGTATGTCGCTCTATTGACCACATTTCACACCTTTTGTTACAGGTGTAACCAAACAGCCCTGGTGATATTTGATGTATTCAAGGCCCATCGCAGCGAAGGTTTATTGGAAATTTTAAAGGATGCGAACATTAAAGTCGTTTTTCTAGTTTGATTGCATTATTTACTCGATTTACATTGTACGATTATGATAAAACCAAAACAATTCCGAAAATCAAAGTAATGGCGGACGGACGATGCGTTCTTGTAGGATCATTGCATTTGCTCCCAGGCAATATGTTCACGTGACTAAATGTTTACGAATTAATCATTGCATTTGCTCACAGGCAATATGTTCACGTGGCTAAATGTTTACGAATTTATTGGATTCGCGAACATAGCGAAGATTAATCCCTAGCGAACATTTCTGATTTTACGGTAAGCTTGAGTTACCAGATTTTGACTCCCCACCGACGATATATGCAAGTGATTGAAATTTGAATTTGTTTATTCTTTTCATTTGGGATAGAAAACATTGTGGGAAATGAAGAAATTGCTTGTGACAAGCAATTTCTTCATATTCCACAATGTTTTCCAAAGCATTTATCTTGTAGAGTGTCAAAAATTGCCATTATTTGGCAATGGGTTAAATGTTACCCCAAAAAAAGGGGGTAAACATGCACATCAAATCCTTTTCCAAAATGACAGAATTTTGATTGTAATGGGGAATGATTTTATCTAGCTAACAGTGACGTAATTTCGGACAAACAATATAATATCGTGGGTGTTGTTGTAAAATCTCGTAACTACGGCTTGAATCAAGCCGTAGTTACGAGATTTTATAAAAACACTGACGGTTTATCAAAACATAACAGTAAACCTGGTCTATTTTTAGCGTAAAATTCATTGCCATTGAAAGCTGCTGTGGAGGACAAAATTGATGTGAATATATACTGAAATGGTTTATATGAAAGTGTAGAAAATGTTCATGCAAAAGGAGAATATTCCATTCAATCAATTTTACCTGCAAGCAGAAGGGGGGGGGGGGGGGGGGGGGGGCGGGACTTAAGGTTCAATCTAAGTTGTAAGAAATGGTTTCTTGATCAATGATTCAGATTGGGAAACATTTCAAACTAATATTTCACATTTATATGATAATAGAAACTGACCACTTTTGGATGTTCTCCGGCCTTGATGTGGACACAGAATCGTGTATGTGACCCTGGGCCTTAAGATATATTGTTTCTTGATCAATGATTGTGAAATATTCCAAACTAACAAGTTACATTTCCCATGATAATAGAAACTATTTCTGACTTCCGCCACACATTGAGACTTGATACATTCTTTCTGTAATATTTGAATTAAACAACATCGTTGAACGGTTTATTAATGAATGTCTGGTTTGTAAAACAGAGATCCATTAACATATTTCATCCTCTACTCTGCTTATTGTAACATACATCGTCGGTGGGAAGTCAAAACCTCATAACTCCAGCTTTTTCAAGCTGTAGTTACAATGTTTTGACTCCCCACCAACAATATGCTGAATAAACTCAGCCATAGAAGAAATATACTGGGAAAATGTCTGATGGCATTTAAGAAGAAAAGGCTGATTATCAATATCAATCAATAGGGGATGATTTTAACTAGTTAACCATGACTTAATTTATTTTGAAGGTGTTATAAAATCTTGTAACTATGGCTTGATTCAAGCCATAGTTATGAGATTTTATAACAACACTGATGGTTCATCAAAACATAACGGTAAATCTAGTCTATTTTTAGCACAAAATGCATCGCTATTATTCTGTTGTATACCCCTTTCCCAAACAAGACCTGGTTTGGACGTCCTAATAGAAAAGGCTTGGGAATACATTGAAACAAAAGAAGAAACTGCTGATAACCAGCAGTTTCTCCTTTTGTCTCAATATTTTCTGAGCTGTATCATACACAAATCTTATCTTTATCAACATTCATTTTGTCGTCTGCAGCAGCTTTCAAATTGGATCACTCTAAATTTTTGTCGTTTGGGAAAGGGTTAAAGCAGCTTTAGAACCAAATAAGCACAACTTTTTGTTGTTTGGTACACGGTCAAGCAGTAGCGCTCTATCAGAACCTAACATTGAACGTCATCAAATCAAGGCTCTCTTTTGCCGTCAAGACCATGTAGCTGATGCTTTGTCACTTTTAACAAATATATAAATTACAAATGAAAGTTTTGATTACTTGATAATATGATTTATCTGTGACTTTTATGATTATAATATGTACTGGTTGACAAGGCTGCCAGACTAAAGTCTCTGTTTCACAACCCTTTCTTAAACAACAGAATACATGTATTAAGGTAGAATACCCGTGATGAGGCCATTTTGAGATTTATAAAACATCAGATTTTTTTCGAGCATTGTCATTACGTATCTGAATTTATTTGAGCGCGGTGGTAAACACTTGGCAGTGGAGAGTTCCAATGCCGAATGTGTTCCACCGCTGTATGTTTTCGACATCACCCGAATTATTCCGACATCGCGCGAATCTCATTATGGGTAGACTACCTTTAACTGTCCCAATTTGAAGGCAATTGCAGAAAACAAAACGAAAGTTCAGATAAGAAACATCTTTATACTCTATAGCTTTGAAAAGGCTTGGAAAGGATGTTGTAGTAGAGGAGAGAGAATCCATGTGTGCCAGTAGATACATCAAAATCAGGGCTTCTTGGAGAAAGTATATGAAGGTTTTAAAAAAGCATGGTGGGTAACCCACGTGACTTTTGGAAAGCGTCCACATGGAAAAATCGTCCGCTTCAAAGTATGGTTTGTTTAATTTCTCAGCTTATACTCTATTGATTTTGATGCCATAAAGTGCACGGAACACGCCTTTAAGAGGGCTATCCCCGGCTCTAAATCACTCTGCTCCAAATCCAGTGGTTTCTTCAAACAATCGAGCCAAAGTATTTGTAAGTGCAAAACGAAAGTGGGAAGCGTTCACATGCACAGAACAAAACTTTCGCTTGAAAGTTTGAAGAAACCACGGCATTCGAAGCAGAGTGAGTTACAAAAGGGGATAGCCCTCTCAAATGTGCGTTCCGTGCACTTTATCTCGTCAAAATCAATAGAGTATAAGCTGAGAAATTAAACAAAACATACCTTGAAGCGGACGATTTTTTCGGTGTTAATGCTTCCCAAAAGTCACGTGGGTTACCCACCTTGAAAAGGCTATGTGTTATTTTAGGGTCATTTAAAACATGTCATGGTTCGAAAAGAGGTTAATGAATTTACAATTAGAGAGTTTTGATTATATTTACATGTATATGTAATTTATTAGTGACATAAATTGTAACAAAAGATGATGCTTGACAATTGAGCCAGACTAAAGTCTGGATGTTGAAGGCTTTCCATTCTAACTGTTAACCCTTTCCCATACAACAAAATATTACCCGTTAATTTAACCCTTTTCCAAACAAGACCTGGTTTTGACGTCCCTAGTAGAAAAGGCTTGGGAAAACATTGAGACAAAAGAAGAAACTGCTGATAACCAGCAGTTTCTCCTTTTGTCTCAATATTTTCTGTGCCATGTTTTACACTAATTATATCTTTAATAACTTACATTTATATCATTTGTAGCAGTTTTTAAAGTTAACACCCTAAAATTTGGCGTTTGGGAAAGGGTTAAAAATAGCTTTGATTCTGATCAAATTTCATTTATGTAAAAGCTGATCATGGGTAAATGTTGATTTTTTGGGAAACATTGTGCAAACAGAAGAAAACATGCATTAAATTGATCGTTCCTAAACAATGACACCTTCTGAAGCAACTTATAGACATTTAACAAATAATACATGGCATTGCGGGCGATATGCAAGTTTATGGACTGGTCTGTCGGGCCAAAGATGTTATATGGACCGAAGCGAAGCTGAGGTCCATATAACATCTGAGGTCCGACAGACCAGTCCATAAACTTGCATATCGCCCGCAATGCCATGTATTATTTGTTATATTATACCAAATCCAAATTATCCAACAAAAAAAAAAAAATAAGAAACAGACAAGACATTTTTCAATGGTTTTAAGCAAATTCAATACGTTTTCATGAATATAATTGCATTAAACATGTCATTTAAAAAAAAAAAAAAAAAAAAAGGCACGTTGATATTGACTAGGACCTGGGCATGGGGTCAGTATGGTATTTGAGACCAATATGGAACAAGATCAGCCTGCATCAAAACATAGTCTGATCAGAATCCATTTTGTTCTCAAGTAGCAGCTTCATAACATGTTGCAAATTTCTTTAGAAAATTTTATACAAATATGAACATTAGGCTGCATTATAATGCAGCTTTATACACAAATGTTTGTGTCAAATAACTGTTATAATATTTTCCCTCTGGTGACCCATATCCCTTTCACAAACACGACAAGGTTATAGAAGAAAGGCTTTGGAAAACATTTAGGAAAAAGAAGAAAATGCTAGTAATAATTAACCATATTCTTCTTTTGCCTCATTTTTTTTCTGTGTCATGTTGTATGCAGACACTTTCCATACAACATTGTTTACATCGAACGCTGACTAAGACGAATGACGTCATAAGCGTGCGAATTACCTCATCGTAAAAACTACACGACGCGCGCCGGTCAATATACTGATTTATCGGCCCGGAGGCCAGGGCGATATACTGATTTATGGACCGGCCGCCGTTACAATGAAAATAGAAGGAATCAGTGTCGATGAGGTATAATATAGACATATATTTATTTTTGGATTAAAGCAATATGTTTCTCATCCATACATGAATATCAAATACAGTTGTCAAAGGCATGAATAAATAAACAAACAATAGAATATTTGAAAACAAAAGAAAAGAGAACAATCATCGATATGAGCATTTTATACAAAAATGTATGTGTTATAGAAGACATTCTATGCAATAGAAAAAATGTACTCAATATAAGCCAGCATTTGCTCCTTTTGCCTTGATATTTTCAAAATATTCTGTACACATATTTTCTTTTTCAATATCCATTTTGTCTTTTGTAACAAATAGTTTCAAAATAGGAAACAATTTTTAGCTCACCTGAGCACGAAGTGCTCAAGGTGAGCTATTGTGGTCACTTTTTGTCCGTCGTCCGTCTGTCTGTCTGTCCGTCTGTCCGTCCGTCCACAATTTTGTGTTTACACTCTAGCATCTACAAATATAAGCCAATCTTGACCAAACTTGGTCAAAACATGTATGGCCATAAGATCTCGGATGAGTTCGATTATGGGTCAGATCGAACTAGAAATGCAGGAGTTATCTGCCCTTGAATGCGAAAAATACTTAGTTTTGACATTGTTTACACTCTAGCATCTACAATTATTGATCAATCAAGACAAATCTTGAACATAACATTGCAGACCATAAGATCTCGTATGAGTTCGATTTTCAGTCTGATCTGACTGGAAAGACGAGAGTTATGTGCCCTTGAATTTGACAAAATTGCCATTTTCGGCTGTTTTTGACCCTGTTTACACTCTAGAATCTACAATTATTCATCAATCAAGACAAAACTTTGACACAATGTGTGGGACTATGAGATCTCGGATGAGTGTAATTTTCAGTCTGATCTGATCAGAAAGTCGAGAGTTACTTGCCCTTGAATTTGACAAAATTGTCATTTTTGGCTGTTTTCGACGATGTTTACACTCTAGAATCTACAATTATTGATCAATCAATCCAAAACTTGGACACAATATTGGAGATCATAAGATCTGAAATGAGTTTGATTTTCAGTCTTATCTGATCACCAGAAAGTTGAGAGTTATGAGCCCTTGAATTTGACAAAATTGCTGTTTTTGACTGTTTTCGACCTTATTTACACTCTAGAATCTACAATTTATGACCAATCAAGACAAATCTTGGACACAAGGTTGGAGACCATAAGATCTCAGATGAGTTTGATTTTCAGTCTGATCTGACCAGAAAGATGAGAGTTTTGTGCCCTTGAATTTGATAAAATTGCCGATTTCGGCTGTTTTTGACATTGTTTACACTCTATAATCTACTATTATTTATCAATTAAGACAAAACTTGAACACAATGTTTGAGACCATAAGATCTTGGATAAGTTTGATTTTCAGTCCAATCTGACAAAAAGTGGAGAGTTATGTGCCCTTGAATTTGATCAAATTGCCGTTTTCGGCTGCTTTAGACCTTGTTTATACTCCAGAATCTACAATTATTTATCAAACAAGACAAATCTTGGGCACAATGTTGGGCAAGATGAAATCTTGGATGAGTTCGATTTTCACAATGTTATTGACCATAAGTTCATTTTCAGTCCAAAAGTCATAAATATTTTTTGAATTGAAGAAAAGTGTTGCTTATATCATTTTGGTTCAGGTGAGCGATATAGGACCATCATGGTCCTCTTGTTTTTAATTTCAAACATAATTAAGAAATGATTGTCAAAAACATGAGACATGCAGGCACCAAAATGTATATTTTATGTGGCAATTCACACTTTGTTTTTGTTAAAAATTCATTGTGATGAAATATCCTTGTGCTATGTTCGTAAAATGTAACTACAGGTTGAACAAACGATAGTTAAGGCTTTTTCGAATGTAGCCAGTTATTAATGTGACAGCTCAAACATTGTTTCTGTTGAAATTTCATTGTGATAAAATATGTAATCATCATTTTGATTACATTAGTTTGATAGATGTGACATTTGGAAAATTTTGATGAGCACATAACTCATTCACAGGCTTCAGACTTCAGATAATTCTTTCCTAAATATTATTTGTAACAGGTTAAGGTTAGAATAAAATGAAAGCTTTGTTGTGGGTACTTGGTAGGATTGTCTCATTTTTGTTGAAAGTTGATTTTGATGAAATTTATGTAATTATCATTTTGATTACATTTGTTTGACGGATGTGACATTTGGAAAATTTGGATGAGGGCATAACTCATTCACAGGCTTCAGACTTTACCTTTTTCTAAACAAAATAATTTAAGATTGATTCAAAATGAAAGCCAAAATGGCAGCATATTAAACAAATTAATGATACTGAAAATAAGTTACATGTATCTGTAAATCAAAGCATTGAAACATTTGAAGCAAAAGGAGAAAATGCTGACTCTTCTTTTTTTGTCTCAATGTTTCCCAAGCCTTTTCAATTAGACTTCTGAAAACACAGCCTTGTTTGGGAAAAGGTTGATTAAGCCTTTCCCAAACAAAACCTGGTTTTGACGTCCTTAACAGAAAAGGCGTGGGAAAACTTTGAAACAAAAAAAGAAACTGCTGATAACCAGCAGTTTCTCCTTTTGTCTCAATATTTTTTATGCCTTATGTTACACAAATCCTTTCTTTAAACCTTCTCCCAAACAAGACCTGGTTTTGATGACCCTAATAGAAAAGGTTTGGGAAAACATTGAAACAAAAGAAGAAACTGCTGATAACCAGCAGTTTCTCCTTTTGCCTCAATATTTTCATGGCTATATCACACACAAGTTCTATCTTTGTTAACATCCATTTTGTCGTCTGCAGCAGCTTTTGTATTGGACATGCCTAAAGTTTTGACATTTGGGAAAGGGTTAATAACAATCATTTTGTCATTTGTTGCAGTTTTTGAAGTGGATCACCCTAAAATCGTGTCGTTTGGGAAAGGGTTAACTTGTCAGAATTGAAGGCTGCATGAAATTGAACTCTGTCCTAAATATTTCCCAATATTTTGATGATCCCTTTAGAGAAAGTATGAAAACATTCAGATAAAAGGAGAAACTGTTTGTAACTGTCAAAACCAAGGATTGTTTGGGGTAGGGTTGAAATTTTGTAGCTAATGCCCTGGCTTAAAAACTATTGCACAGAAGCATAAAGGCATTCTGAAGGTGTCATTTCAAATCCAAAACCTATGCTCTGGGGACTCAATTGAATCGTTCGGTGAGACAAATCGAATAAGTACCCGTGACATAGGATTTGATAGGAGATTGTTATAAAAAGACGTGTTTACAATCTAATTCATATTTTATTTATATCCTTTCAGTTGTGGTTCACAGAAGACAGAACAACGGGGAAGACGAAAATTACATCAGATACACCAAAGATCCGACGTCAAACACGCGGAAAAACAGACTTCGTGCGAGCTGGCCGAGAGCTGCACGGCCAGAGAACCGATATCTACTTGAAAATGGACACAGAGAAATGAACAACGATCAAAACAGGGGAGGTGATGCAAGTGTCACGCTGGGCACCAGGGATGACAATCGGGATTCTAGTTCGGCACAATATGTGTTTATACAGACTTTTCCTGCTTCTGGTGCGACTGTGTCGGCGACGAGTGGTGCCATCTCAGATCAGGCTGAAGTAGCTGCTGTTTGAAAGTGCTATATTGTTTAGTCACAATAACACAATTAAATCGCTGATTCATGCATTGATACTTTTGGTGCCACACAGCTTTAAAGCTTTAGAAAACATTGTGGACATCCAAGAAATTGCTTTTGACAAGCAATTTCTTCAATTCCCACAGTGTTTTCTACATAGAAATGAGAAAAAAAAAATCATTCACTTGGAATTACTGTCTGTATCAACTTTGAAATTTGGTGGTGTAAAATTCAAGTTTGGCACAATACTGTATGTGTTTATACAGACATTAACTGCATCTGGTGCGATAACTTCAATGAGTGGTGTAGACTTGGATCAGGCTGAAGTAGCTGCTGTTTGAAAGTGCCATATTGTTTAGTCACAAACAACACAATTTTTCCCATTAGGAATTTCATTCACTTGAAATTATAGTCTGCAACATCGGTGCATCACCAAAATTCAAGTTCGGCACAATATGTGTTTATACAAACTCATCCGGCATCTGGTGCAATGACTTCAATGAGTGGTGTGAACTCAGATCAGGCTGAAGGAGATGCTGTGTGAATGTGCTTTATTGTTAAGTCCCAAAGATTGAGACAATTTAATCCATTGTTTACTACATAATCACGCTTTTTGAAGCTAAAGGCTATTGAAAACATTGTGGAAATTGAAGAAATTGCTTGTGACAAGCAATTTCTTCAATTTCCACAGTGTTTTCTTTTAAGAAACATAAAAAAATTCAAGAATTTCATTCACTTGAAATTACTGTCTGCAACATCTTTGAATATGGACTTGTGTAAAATTCAAGTTAGGCACAATATGTGTTTATACAGGCGTTCCCTGCTTCTGGTGCGATGGCATAATTTCTTCAATGAGTGGTGTAGACTCTGATCAGGCTGATAGAGTTTGGAAAACATTGTGGGAAATGAAGAAATTGCTTGTGACTAGCAATTTCTTCAATTCCCACAGCATGTGTTTATACAGACATTTCCTGCATCTGGTGCGATAACTTCAATGAGTGGTGTAGACTTGGATCAGGCTGAAGTAGCTGCTGTTTGAAAGTGCCATATTGTTTAGTCACAAACAACACATTTTTATACGCCGCCGGAGGCGGACGTATATTGGCATCATCTTCTCCGTCTGTCCGTCCGTCCATCTGTCCGTCCGTCCGTACGTCCACTTTTCTTGTCAACGCAACTCCTCCTAAGTTTCTGGCTGGATCTTCTTGAAACTTGGTCAATGTTATCACCTCAATTGGTAGATGTGCATGAAGGAAGGATTTTATGGTTCATTGATTTTTGCCTGAGTTATGCCCCCTTAAAACTTAGTCTCTGGTTTCCCATTAGGAATTTCATTCACTTGAAATTATAGTCTGCAACATCGTTGCATCACCAAAATTCAAGTTCGGCACAATATGTGTTTATACAAACTCATCCGGCATCTGGTGCAATGACTTCAATGAGTGGTGTGAACTCAGATCAGGCTGAAGGAGATGCTGTGTGAATGTGCTTTATTGTTAAGTCCCAAAGATTGAGACAATTTAATCCATTGATTACTACATAATCACGCTTTTTGAAGCTAAAGGCTATTGAAAACATTGTGGAAATTGAAGAAATTGCTTGTGACAAGCAATTTCTTCAATTTCCACTGTGTTTTCTTTTAAGAAACATAAAAAAACTTTAAGAAATTACTGTCTGCAACATCTTTGAATTTGGACTGGTGTAAAATTCAAGTTAGGCACAATATGTGTTTATACAGGCGTTCCCTGCTTCTGGTGCGATGGCACAATTTCTTCAATGGGTGGTGTAGACTCTGATCAGGCTGATAGAGTTTGGAAAACATTGTGGGAAATGAAGAAATTGCTTGTGACTAGCAATTTCTTCAATTCCCTCAGCATGTGTTTATACAGACATTTCCTGCATCTGGTGCGATAACTTCAATGAGTGGTGTAGACTCAGATCAGGCTGAAGTAGCTGCTGTTTGAAAGTCAGCATGCCCACTGGGTTTTCATTTTGGGGGTACATGTACCCTCTAACTTTAAAATTGGGGGTACAAAGAAAAGTCTGGGGGTACAGTGAACCCTTTGCTTTCAAAGTTAAGGGTACACCATATAGAAATCTTAATAAATCTTTACTACTACTAATTAGTGCGAAATTAATTTAAGTGCCTTAAGATTTACAACTGTTTTGCTGTAAAAAGCACCTTAACTGAGTTCAATAATGTGATAACTATTCAAAAAGTACTCTTAGCAGTAAATGCACCTGCTACAAAACTTGCTACATTGTATAGACAACTACTCTGGTCGCAATTGTTACCCCCTCCAATTATTGTAATGTATTATATTATTGAAGAAATTAATTTCTTTACAATTTAAAACCAAGTAGCTTTCAGAACCTTCAAGAGCTGAAAACAGTTAGTACAAAAATATCATATAAATAACAGGAGCCAGTAGAATTCTTTTGATAGCACACAGACATAATTAATTAGAGTTTCATGCCTGTCAATGTTTACGACCCCAGAATTACCTGTTCATTGATAAGCCACAAAGCTTCTTCAATGAATGAAATAAATGACTGTGACCACTACTGATAATCAGGCATGCAAATCAGATACTCTTTCATTCCAAACATCCACGTAATGGTCATAATCTTTTTACGTTCATCCATTATTCTATACGTGCTTGCACGTTTGGCCTATAAATCTGTACGTGAATTAATTTATTTCTACGTGAATTACGTACTGTAGTACGTGAATGGGCATGCTGAAAGTGCCATATTGTTTAGTCACAAACAACACAATTTTTCCCATTAGGAATTTCATTCACTTGAAATTATAGTCTGCAACATCGGTGCATCACCAAAATTCAAGTTCGGCACAATATGTGTTTATACAAACTTTTCTGGCATCTGGTGCAATGACTTCCATGAGTGGTGTGAACTCAGATCAGGCTGAAGGAGATGCTGTGTGAATGTGCTTGTTTAGTCCCAAAAACACAATTCAACCCGTTGATTCATGCATTGATGTTTTTTGGTGCCACACAGCTTTAAAGCTTTAGAAAACATTGTGGACATCCAAGAAATTGCTTGTGACAAGCAATTTCTTCAATTCCCACAGTGTCTTCTATTAAGAAATATAACAAAGAAATGTAGAATTCATTCACTTGAAATTATTGTCTGCAACATCTTTGACTTTGGTCTGGTGTTAAGTTCTAGTTTGGCACAATATGTGTTTATACAGAGTGACATGGTCTTGTTTGGGAAAGGGTTTATCCATTATCATGTCAAATTTGCATAATTTATTTTTGAATCTCTAAAAGTATTAGGGCTGCACATACATATATAGTTTAAGACAACCTGATCTTACACCATTATCACACAAGGACTCTTTGACTCCTTACAAGATAATGGCTTTTGGAAAACATTGTGGAAAATGAAGAAATTGCTTGTGACAAGCAATTTCTTCATTTCCCACAATGTTTTCTACCAAAAAAGTCCAAAAGATTTTATATTCCCTTTACTTGAAATTGTCATCTGCAACACCATTGGAATTAGACGAGTAAAATTCTGCCGTCTGGTAATGGGTTAAGGTATTCCATCCATCATTAGGTACCAAACACTTTGTGAAATTTCGGACATAATTCATGGCAACTAAAATTGGTGAGGGATACCCTCGTCTCTTTCCGTTGCCACATAAGACACCCGAAGTTGCAAGAAGTGTTTGTTGTCAAACGATGGATGGAATACCTTAACCCTTTACCAAACAACGAAATTTGATGCTAGTCCAAAACTAATCCGAGTCTTCTCTGATGTAAATACACTCTTTGATATTTTGATTTTTCGCTATGTACATCAGAGAGCGTTGCTCTTTGAAAACAGCGGAAAGTTCGGTAACGTTACAAGTAACTTGAAGCTTTGTTTTTGTGTATCATATCGAATCACTCGGTAAAACACTGTAGGGTATAGATCAATAAATCATTTTTAGCTCCACTGGCCGAAGGCCAGCGAGCTATTGTCATGGCGTTGTGTCCGTCGTGCGTGCGTGCGTCCGTCCGTCCGTGCGTCCGTCCGTCCGTCCGTTAACTTTTTCTTTAAAAATCTTCTCCTCAGAAACTACTGGATGTATTTCAACCAAACTTCACAGGAATGATCCTTGGGTGACCCTTTCTCAGATTCCTTCAAAGAATTTTGATCGAACCAGAATAACCTGAGTTATCTGCCCTTGAATGTCAAAAATAGCTGGTTTTGACTTTATTTTTACTCTAAAATCTACAAATATCAACTAATCAAGACAAAACTTGGACAGAATATATATAAGCATAATATCCTGCCTGGGTATAATTTTTAGCTTGATCGGAATTATATATCATGAGTTATGTGCCCTTGAATTTGACAAAATTGCCATTTTCAACTCTATTTTGACTTTGATTTCACTCTAGCAACTACAAATATTGACAAATCTAAACAAAACTTTCACAAAATGTTGGTGACTATAAGATCTTGCCTTGGTGTAATTTTCAGCTTGTTTACATTTGTCAAAAAATGTGGCCATGGCAGGGAGGAAGGGGCTTATCAGACTTAAAGAAATCATAAGAAAATTCTTAAAAAATCAACCAGTGTGCCCAATTGAACCAAACTTTGCAGGAATGAGCCTTTAGTCGTTCTTTTTAAAATTTGTTCACAAATTTTTATATTTGTCAAAAAAATGTGGCTGTGGCAGGGAGAAAGGGGCTTATCAGACTTACAGAAATCATAAGAAAATTCTTTAAAAATCAACCATAAGGCCAATTGTAACCAGACTTTGCAAGAATGTTCTTTGAGTCTCTTTTCAAAATTTATTCACAAATATCAAGATTTGGCTGCCCCTGTGTAAGGCTTACAAGAAATCGTGGGATAATTCTTCCACTTTAACCAGTGGAGCGATTCAGGCCCTCCTGGGCCTCTTGTTTGTCATACCTGACCAAAAATTTCATTTCAAATCGGCCTGCTAGATGAGTATAACCTTTGGTTTTGAATGGAAGGTCAAGGTAAACAAAGGCTGCTCAGGTGAGGGTTGTTGCAAAACATTGCCTATTAACCTTTTAGAAATACATTTTGGTCGTAATTTTTTCAGCAGCCATAACAATAAATGGTTCATTGATCGATATCATCAGGGGTTTTAACGATAGCGTTTAAGATCGGACGGTGAACGATGCGCAACAATTTGTTGCGAACTTCTTGATTTTTTCAAAGAGCAACGCTCTCTGATGTAAATAGCGAAAAATCAAAATATCAAAGAGCGTATTTACATCAGAGAAGACTCGGATTAGTCCAAAACTTATATGGTAGAGCATGAGGAACATTGAGTCAAAAGGAGAAAATGCTGGTAGACAACATTTTCTGCTTTTCACATAATTCCCATTACGTTTAAAAACTTTCCCTGAAGAAGGCTTGGTTTTGATGACTAAAAGATAAGGCTTAGGAAAGCATTGATACAAAAGAAGAAAATGCTAATAACTACCATTTTCTCCTTTTGCCTCAATGTTTTCTGTGACGAATGTACATAAATTTTTATTGTATCAACAGTAATTTTGTTGTTTGAAGTAGCTTTTTGAGGACTATCCTAGGATTTTGCGTTCTTCCTGCAAAGTGATTGTTCATTGCTCTCACTTTCATAAAGATTATAAGGTTAGGGACTTTGCTGTTAAATGTGTACAATAATGTGTTGCTTTATTTTTTGTCATTACAAAAGTTATTTGTAATTATGTGTTCCATAATTATTTTATTTTGGGTGTGGGAAAAGGGTGCTTGTGGCATTTTTAAACACACATGGATCTAGATCAGTCTTCAAACATAGTTTGATTAACCCTTTCCCAAACAAGACCTGGTTTTGACGTCCCTAATAAAAAAAGCTTGGGAAAACATTGAAACAAAAGAAGAAACTGCTGATAACCAGCAGTTTCTCCTTTTGTCTCAATATTTTCTGTGCCATATTTTACACAAATTCTATCTTTAATAGCATCCATTTTGTCTTTTGTAGCAGTTTTTGAAGTGGATCACCCTAAAATTCTGTTGTTTGGGAAAGGGTTAACCCATTCCCAACAATTTGTTCATTTCCCACAATGTTTTCTACCCCAAAAGACCAAAACACACAAATTTTCATTCAATTCAAATTGTCGTCTGATCAACTTAAGATTTGTACAAGTCTAAAACTTTGCTGTCTGGTAATGGGTCTAAGATCCATGTTGTTCTCTAAGAACTTCCTCATTACCAAATAGCAAAATTTTAGACTTTTCCAAATTCAAAAACGTTGCAGACTTCAATTTAAAGGAAATGAAATTACATTTTTCCTGTCTTTCTGGGCAGAAAACATTGAGGAAATGAAGAAGTTGCTTGTAACAAGCATTTTTTTCATTTTCAAGAATGGTTTCAAAAGCCCTCCATCAAAAAGTGTCATTTTGTGGGAATGAGTTTAGTTAACCCTTGAAACGCAAACAATACTTGGTTTTTACATCCCTAACAGAATAGGCTTGGGAAAACATTGAGACAAAAGAAGAAAATGCTGATCAGCATTTTCTCCTTTTGCCACAATGTTTTCTGAGCTATATTACTTTGTAAATTTCACCTTAACCCTTTCCCAAACGGCCAAATTTAAGGGTGTTCCACTTCAAAAACAACCACAAAAGACAAAATGGATGTAATTAAAGATAAGATTTGTGTAAAATATTGCATGGAAAATATTGAGACAAAAGGAGAAACTGCTGGTTATCAGCAGTTTCTTCTTTTGTTTCAATGTTTTCCCAAGCCTTTTCTATTAGAGACGTCAAAACCAGGTCTTGTTTGGGAAAGGGTTAAGTAACATCCTTTTTGTCGTCTGCAGCAGCTTTCAAATAGTACCACTCTTAAATTATGTGGTTTAGGAAAGGGTCAATGTAACACTGCTGTACGGGTCATGATCAGCCTATATTTGGGCTCAAGCTGATCTGGATACATGGTTGTCTCAAATGATATAAGACTTTTCCTAGAATCTAGCTCTTTTTGTTTTTTATAGTTGATTGTTGAAAACTTCAACATTTTGAACCAGTTTGGTTATTTTTTGACATTATTTTATGTAATAAAGTGTCTTGCACTGTATTTATTATGTTTTTGTTTTGTTTAGACTTGAATTGGACTTGCTTACCCCCTTTCCCAAACACCAAATTCTTAAGGTTACTCAATTGGAAAGCTGCTGCTGATTACTAAATGGATGTCACTAATGGCAAAATTAGTTGGTAATAAAGTCGAGAAAGTATTGAGGCAAAAGGAGAAAATGCTGGTTATCAGCATTTTTAGCTCACCTGAGCACGAAGTGCTCAAGGTGAGCTATTGTGGTCGCTTTTTGTCCGTCGGCGTCCGTCTGTCCGTCTGTCTGTCCGTCTGTCTGTTCACATTTTGTTGTTACCACTCTAGCACCCACAAATATTGACCAATCTTAACCAAACTTGGTCAAAACATGTATGACCATAAGTCCTCGGATGAGTTCGATTTTGAGTCAGATCGGACCAGGAAGTCTGGAGTTATGTGCCCTTGAACGTCAAAAATGGCTAGTTTTGACTTTGTTACCACTCTAGCATCTACAAATATTGACCAATCTTAACCAAACTTGGTCAACATATGGATGACCATAAGTTCTCGGATGAGTTCGATTTTGAGTCAGATCGGACCAGGAAGTCTGGAGTTATGTGCCCTTGAACGTCAAAAATGCCTAGTTTTGACTTTGTTACCACTCTACCATCTACAAATACTAACCAATCATAATCAAACTTGGTCAAAATATGTATGACCATAAGTTCTTGGATGAGTTCGATTTTGAGTCAGATCGGACTAGGAAGTCTGGAGTAATGTGCCCTTGAACATCAAAAATGGCTAGTTAGCTCCACTGGCCGAAGGCCAGCGGGGCTTATGTCATGGCCCTGTGTCCGTCGTCGGTCCGTCCGTCCGTGCGTAAACTTTTTCTTTAAACATCTTCTTCTCCAAAACTACTGGACCAATTTCAACCAAACTTCACACGAATCATCCTTGCATGAATCTCTACCAAATTCCTTCAAAAGAATAAAATCTATGCAGAACTTGAATTTTAATTAATTTAATTGAATTAAATTTTCGAAAAATCTTTAAAATTTCTTCTTCTCCAAAACTACATGGCCAATTTCAACAAAACTTCACAGAAATCTTTTTTGCATGAATCTCTACCAAATTCCTTCAAAAGAATAAAATCCGAGCAGAACTTGAATTTTAATTAATTTAATTAATTTAAATTTTCGAAAAATCTTTAAAAATTCCTTTTCTCCAAAACTACTGGACCAATTTCAACCAAACTTCACACCAATCATCCTTGCATGAATCTCTACCAAATTCCTTCAAAAGAATAAAATCTATGCAGAACTTGAATTTTAATTAATTTAATTTAATTAAATTTTCAAAAAATCTTTAATATTTCTTCTTCTCCAAAACTACTGGACCAATTTCAACCAAACTTCACTGAAATCTTCCTTGCATGAATCTCTACCAAATGCCTTCAAAAGAATAAAATCCGCGCAGAACTTGAATTTTAAATAATTTAATCGATTTAAATTTTCGAAAAATCTTTAAAAAAAATTCTTCTCACAAACAACTAAACCAATTTCAACCAAACTTTACAGGAATGTTCCTTGCATTAATCTCTTCTTAATTCCTTGAAAAAAATAAATTCTATGTAGAACTTAAATTTTAATTAATTTAATTAAATCAAATTTTCGAAAAATCTTTAAAAATTCTTCTTCTCCAAAACTACTGGATCAATTTCAACCAAATTTTACAGAAATGTTCCTTGCATTTAATCTCTTCTTAATTCCGTAAAAAAATAAATTCTATGTAGAACTTGAATTTTGATTAATTAAATTTAATTAAATTTTCGAAAAATCTTCTTTTCCAAAACTACTGGACCAATTTTAACCAAACTTCACACAAATCTTCCTTGCATTTATCTCCTCTAAATTCCTTAAAAAAATAATTTCTGTGAAGAACTTAAATTTTAATAGATTTAATTAAATTGAATTTTCGAAAAATTGTTCAACACTCTTCTTCTTCAAAACTACAGGACCAATTTCAACTGAACTTTACAGGAATCTTCCTTGCATGAATCTCTTCCAAATTCCTTCATGATCGGATGAAAAGCATGGCCGTTGTGGGCTATGATTTTTTTTCGCTATATGAAACAGTGTAATTTTAAGAAAATTTTAAAAACATTTCTGCTCCTTAATCACTTATTGGATTTCATTCTGGTGTAGCATGAATCTTCTTTGAATAGACCTCTATTGTATTCCTTGAAGAAGTTAGTAGTCTAAATGTCTAAAAGCCAGTGGAGCGATACAGGGCCATCTTGGCCCTCTTGTTTTGACTTCGTTACCTCTCTATCATCTACAAATATTGACCGATCAAAACAAAACTTTGCAACAATGTTGGTAACTATAAGTTCTCAGACGAGTTTGATTTTGAGTCAGATCCGACTAGGAAGTCTGGAGTTATGTGCCCTTGAACGTCCAAAATGGCTAGTTTTGACTTTGTTACCACTCTAGCATCTACAAATATTGACCAATCAAAACAAAACATTGCCACAATGTTGGTAACTATAAGTTCTCAGATGAGTTATTTTTTGTCAGATCGGACTTGGAAATCTGGAGTTATGTGCCCTTGAACGTCAAAAATGGCTAGTTTTGACTTTGTTACCACTCTAGCATCTACAAATATTGACCGATCAAGACAAAACTTTGCCACAATGTTGGTAACCATAAGATCTTGGTTGACTTCGATTTTCAGTGTGATTGAAGTAGGAAGTCTGGAATTATGTGCCCTTGAATTTGACAAAATTGCTGTTTTCGACTTTGTTTACACTGTAGCATCTACATTTATTGACTTATCAAGACAAAACTTGGCCACAATGTTGGTGGCCATAAGATCCTGGATGAGTGAAACTTTCAGCTTGATTTGACTAGAGTTATTGGCCCTTGAATTTCACAAAATACAGTTTTCGACTTTATTTTCCCTCTAACAATATATTGACCAATCCAAAAAAAAAAAAAAATTGGACATAATGTTGATGAGAATACTTTTATTAGAACAGAGGTATGTGCCCTTGACTGTGTTGTTTTCTTCCACTTTGTTTTCACTGTAACAGCCACAAATATTGATCATTCAAGATTATGAAAGCAGTTTTCAGCTGGATCATAATCTCACATCTTAAATTATGTGCTCTTGAACTTAATACAACATTGTGACTTTCTTTCTATATAGGTTCAGGTGAGCGATTAAGGACCATCATGGTCCTCTTGTCTTAATTAATCACTGCTTTTCAACGAAAACCTCGTAACTGCAGCTTAAAACGGTTTTCGTTTCAAGCAAAGAAATTTTATTGCTGCAATGTTTTCCAAAGTTACTTCTTTTAGGGACATCAAAACTAGAGCTGGTTTGTTAAAGGGTTGATTCAAAAAGATGTATAGACTGGAATTCTTGTCTCCTTTTCCTTCAGTATTAACTTCCTCAGATGATATACACTTTCTCTTTTGCCAGCTTTGTTTACAAGGTGTCAATCTCATCATGGAGAAATTGTCTGAGAAATGAATTATTCATCCCTTTTCCAAAGGACACAATTTTGTACTTGTCCTATTTGAAATAAGTTGCTAATGATGGAATTAATGTTGACCAAAAAGAAGAACTTGTGAATTATAACACAGAAAACATTGAAGGAAAAGGAGAAATTATATTTTAGACTGTATCTCCTCCTGGGACGTGAAAACTCAGTCTTGTATGGAAAAGGGGCGGTAGCCATAGGCCAGCGCAATTTGTAACGAGGGCCTGTTTCATCAAAATATTTAAGACATATTTTTTACTTACCGGTGTCTTACGACAAAATCAGGGCAAGAAACGCGTATCGACAATTTTTCAAAACATGGGTTATGCGATTGTTGTTTTAAGCAGTATTTAAGCCATCGGTAAGTCAAAAATACGTCTTAAATCTTTTGATGAAACAAGCCCCAGACTCTCACTCATAAGTTATGGATTCAAGCCATGGCAGCCACAAACATCTTTTCTGATATTTTCTCCCACCAATGGTCGGATAACCATAAACCTATGTGAGCAGGCAGCTGGAGGCTTGGTAAGGATGGTGAAACAAGAGGACCAGGATGGTCCTATATCGCTCACCTGAACCAAAATGATATAAGCAACACTTTTCTTCAATTCAAAAAATATTTATGACTTTTAGACTGAAAACGAACTTATGGTCAATAACATTGTGAAAATTGAACTCCTCCAAGATTTCATCTTGCCCAACATTGTGCCCAAGATTTGTCTTGTTTGATAAATAATTGTAGATTCTGGAGTATAAACAAGGACGAAAACAGCCGAAAACAGCAATTTTGTCAAATTCAAGGGCACATTACTCTTGACTTCCTAGTCAGATCAGGCTGAAAATCAAACTCAACCGAGATCTTATGATATCCAACATTGTGTCCAAGATTTGTCTTGATTGGTCGATAATTGTAGATTCTAGAGTGTAAACAAGGTCTAAAGCAGCCGAAAACGGCAATCTGATCAAATTCAAGGGCACATAACTCTCCACTTTTTGTCAGATTGGACTGAAAATCAAACTTATCCAAGATCTTATGATCTCAAACATTGTGTTCAAGTTTTGTCTTAATTGATAAATAATAGTAGATTATAGAGTGTAAACAATGTCAAAAACAGCCGAAATCGGCAATTTTATCAAATTCAAGGGCACAAAACTCTCATCTTTCTGGTCAGATCAGACTGAAAATCAAACTCATCTGAGATCTTATGGTCTCCAACCTTGTGTCCAAGATTTGTCTTGATTGGTCATAAATTGTAGATTCTAGAGTGTAAATAAGGTCGAAAACAGTCAAAAACAGCAATTTTGTCAAATTCAAGGGCTCATAACTCTCAACTTTCTGGTGATCAGATAAGACTGAAAATCAAACTCATTTCAGATCTTATGATCTCCAACATTGTGTCCAAGTTTTGGATTGATTGATCAATAATTGTAGATTCTAGAGTGTAAACATAGTCGAAAACAGCCAAAATGACAATTTTGTCAAATTCAAGGGCAAGTAACTCTCCACTTTCTGATCAGATCAGACTGAAAATTACACTCATCCGAGATCTCATAGTCCCAAACATTGTGTCAAAGTTTTGTCTTGATTGATGAATAATTGTAGATTCTAGAGTGTAAACAAGGTCAAAAACAGCCGAAAATGGCAATTTTGTCAAATTCAAGGGCACATAACTCTCGTCTTTCCAGTCAGATCAGACTGAAAATCGAACTCATCCGAGATCTTATGGTCTGCAATGTTATGTCCAAGATTTGTCTTGATTGATCAATAATTGTAGATGCTAGAGTGTAAACAATGTCAAAACTAAGTATTTTTTGCATTCAAGGGCAGATAACTCCTGCATTTCTAGTTCGATCTGACCCATAATCGAACTCATCCGAGATCTTATGGCCATACATGTTTTGACCAAGTTTGGTCAAGATTGGCTTATATTTGTAGATGCTAGAGTGTAAACACGAAATTGTGGACGGACGGACGGACGGACAGACAGATGGACGACGGACAAAAAGTGACCACAATAGCTCACCTTGAGCACTTCGTGCTCAGGTGAGCTAATAATAGTGGTGAGAGAAAAATACAGGAATGCATAGTTAGATGCTCCCACCACAGCAATATTACCATATCAGTTGAAAGAGGCATTACTTCGTTTGGAAAAGAATTATCCCATTACATCACAGTGACACTGTTGAGATGCGAGAGAAAGGGGCCTGTCAATTACCAGCATCCATGACAGGAAGAGATGGAGAGTGGACATGAAATTTGCCATGCGTGCAGCTAGCCAGGCATCTAGACGGGATCCCACTGACGTAGGAACAATCCCACCCCCTGCATGATAATCAAAAGACTGATAGTGAGTGAGTGCGTGAGTGACACCTCTTGACGCTCCTAATAGAAAAGGCTTGGGAAAACATAGTGGAAAATGAAGACATTGCTTGTAACAAGCAATTTCTTCATTTGCAACAAAGTTTTCTTTACAAAAAGACCAAAAACTTTTAACGTTCATTCACTTGAAACTGTCGTCTCCAACATCTTTAAATTTGGAAAAGTCCAAAATTTTGCTATCTGGGAAAGGGTTAAAACAGTAGACAAACACCCATATTTTGATCACTGTTTATTATATAATAGGGAAGAACTAGGAATATTATAATAAATACTAGAGAGATACTACATAGTCTTAAACCCTTGTCATGCTGCTACTTTAGCAATCTTAAAAACATTGCAGGAAAAGATCAGCTGGAACTAAAGTATTGCTGGTCCTTGGTCATCATGGAATTGTTCAATATGGACAGTGAAACAAAACCGTTTATAACCCCACCAGTCAAATTTGAAAGAGATGTGTTTATCGTTTACAACCAATCAACCTGTGCATTTATCACCTGCACATTGTAAACGGTACAAATGAGAAGAGTTTATTGGTTTTGAAGCAGTAAACACAAAAACTACCTCACTGTCAATTCTGGTTTGCGGATTTATATGCATTTTCTGAGCAAAGTCACATCATTTGTAATATTTGAAAATGCTGTAACTAAAGCTTATTCAAGCTGTAGTATCGACATTTTCTAACATTATAAGCAATGATATGCTTTGTGATTGCAATAAAATTGTACATTACACATTAGAATGTTGCTTTGAATACGTAATTACAAAATCGAAAATGGTGAAGCAGTTTCAGTTATATACAACCCATGGTCATTAAGATTTATATCATAAATAGCAAGCCTGCAACACTATTATTTACTCCTAATTTCTTTCCATGTGGAATAATATTAGGATATTTAACCCTTTCCCAAACAAGATCGGGTTTTGACGTCCTGAGAGAAAGAGCTTGAGGAAATATTGAGGCAAAAAAAGAAACTGCTGATAATCAGCAGTTTCTCCTTTTGTCTCGATAGTTTTTTGTGCTATATTTTACTCTAAGTCAATATTTATTTATCTAAATTTTGTCGTCTGCAGAAGCTTTCAAATTGGACTACCCCCAATTATGTCGTTTGGGAAAGGGTTAAAACATTGTAGCAGCAGGATAAAGGTTCAGACAGGCAACAAGAACTTGAAGAAACGTCATCTATCCAAAAGTGTTTCTCAAAAACATATCACAAAAAGTAAGATTTTGCAAGAGTTTGACTACAAAGCATTCTACATGAGTCATTCAGCATGGAGGTTTTTAACCCATTCCCACACATTGACGCCTTTTGACACCCTTTTAGATAATGACTGTGGAAAACATTGTGGAAAATGAAGAAATTGCTTGTGACAAGCAATTTCTTCATTTCCCACAATGTTTTCTACATATTTAGACCAAAAATGTTAAATTTCATTCACTTGAAATTGTCGTCTGCAACATCTTTGAATTTCGACCAGCCTAAAATGTTGTCGTTTGGTAATGGGTTAAAAGCAATGATAGTGCAATTGCCTATACCAAAAGCTAAAGCTTTTTCCCATACAAAGTCTTTGGAAAACTTTGATGGAAAACAGGAGAATGCAGAAATTCAAAATTGTCTCCCTTTTCCCTCAATGTTTTCTGGACTATTTATTGAGTAAGACTTAGTTAAGCTGCTTTGACTTTGATTAACAGTATGTTCCAGTCTAAAGCATGCTCTCTGGAAAAAGATTAGGCATTCAAGAATTGATAAAATATTTCAAATTGGCAGTTCAAATTTTAAGCGATACATGCTAAGTACTGCAAGTGTATTATGTTGCTTTTCTTCTAAATCCTTGTAACTGCAGCTTGTCTTAGGATGCAGTTACTGGGTTTTCGAAGAAAAATGATGCTATAATATCTATAAGCACTAACAGTACGTATCCTCGAGCTTACCAATTAATTAAATGATCAATTCAAAGCATTAAATTTTTGCAAGAAATCTTTGCTATATTCATAATGCATGAAATGTTATTTGCTACCCCACTAATACTCGAAAAAGTGAAATTTTTCAAAACATGTCGATCCTTATTTTAACATGAAAATGAATGCAAAACAATCTTTGTAAAAACATTTCACAATAAGCCCAAATTCACATTAAATGCTACTAAGAAAGCTCAGGATTTCAATATTTTAACCAAACTTTGTTGAAAAAAACTTTTATCGAAAAAAGGGTAAAATATTTAAAAATATTAGTAATCATCACTAAATATCACATGTTATCAAGAAAAATTATCAATGAAAATAGGTACGGTTTCATAAAGAGAAAAATGTTGCCATAGTTACAATATTCATCGTCATGGATACAAAAATGTTTAATGAAACATACAAAAATGCATACAAAATAGAGCTACAGATGATAGGGTGGTATTGGCCTTTCAACTTGCAAGATTTTGTCTATTGCTTATCAAACACAATGTTGTAGTTACCCATTGAAATTGTCTCAATGAGACAATTCCAATGAGTACCCACAACATAGGGTTTGAATTTGAAATAGCAAATTTAGAATACCATCACCCCCTCTTATCCCATTACCTCACAGTGACGCCTTTTGGCGCCAAACAAGATAAAGGCTTAGGAAAACTTCGTGGAAAATGAAGAAATTGCTTGTGACAAGCAATTTCTTCATTTCCCACAATGTTTTCTAATTCAAAAGTTGTAAAGTTTTGAAATCTTATTGCATTGTAATTGTCGTCTGCAACTTCTTTCAATTTCAGACAAGCTTAAAATTTTGTCGTTTGGTAATGGGTTATCTGTTGCTCTTAAAAAATACATCACATTAAATCTTATATTGCACAGAAAAGGTCAAGAGTCAACAAATAGGATCAATTTACTAGGAATTATCAATTAATGTCTTTAATTAGTCAACTAGCCATATCTTCTTTTTAAAGATAAATAACTACAAAATTTATATTTCAAAACCATAGCATGTAACATAATACCTGGGCTTGCCCTGTCAACAAGTAAAAGCCTTATTAACACAATGAGGGAAAGGAAAACACTGAATTCCAGCTTTTTGTCTCCTTCTCTCAATGCTGTCTAGGCACAGGAAACAAAATGTTTGCTTCTTGTTTTAACTATATCGTCATCTGCAATACCATTGAATTTAGACAAGTCTAAAATTTTATCTACGATTTTGTTATTCTGTCAAGGGTTCAAGTGTTTTTTATCTGACGTCCAGCTGATCAAATTGAATAATTTATTCAAAACTTTTCTCCTTTTTTCCCAACGTTTCTAGAACATGCTTTACTCTACCAAAAGCTTTGTCTCTCATACTGCTAACAAAGATTATAGGCATACTTCATACACTCTTCATGTGACAATGTCATAAAGCTTCTTCCATATTTTCTTAAAATAATGCTGCTTTTTGCCGAAACATGAATCTAACTAATGTTCTAAAAAGACATGATCTTGAAAGAAATTAAGGGGATGGCACAATACTTTTGACAGAAAATATAATGAAAGTCCAAAGATGTCTAAAGATAGAATACCAGTAATGAGTTTCGCGCGACGTTGAAATTATTCGGGCGAGTTCGAACACATTCGGCGATGGGACTCTCCACCACCGAATGTTTACGACCGCGTCCAAATAGGTTCGGGTACGACGCCACTCGAAAAAACTCGATGTTTTATGAATATCAAAATGGCCACATTACAGGTATTCTACCTTATTATGTCATCACTTTGTCAAATTGCTCCTGCATCAATCCAAATACAGGTAAGTAATACATGTATTCATTCAAGAAGATTTTGCATTATCCCCTAAACATTTCTTAAAATTCAATGCCTAGGTGCATTTTTTAATACAATTTCAATGAACAGTGAATACCAAAGCAAACAAAAATGTAAAGCGTTTAAATGGCTGATGCAAAATGTCTAATATTGAATTATAGAACTTTAAAACAAGTTTCAACCATGTTTTAGTTTAACCCTTTCCCAAACGACAAAATTTTAGGGTGGTGCAATTTATTAGCTGCTGCAAATGACAAAAGTCATGATATTAAAGATAGAATTTGTGTAAAATATAGCACGGAAAATATTGAGACAAAAGGAGAAACTGCTGTTTATCAGCAGTTTCTTCTTTTGTTTCAATGTTTTCCAAAGCCTTTTCTAATAGGGACGTCAAAACCAGGTCTTGTTTGGGAAAGGGTTAAGGATTTTGTGACATAGCTTTGGAAATTATATATGAAAGGGCAGAAAATGCTGATTACCAGCATTTTCACCTTTTTCCTCAAGTTTTTTTCACCATATCGAGGATCAAGCCTTGACTTTTCTTCCATTGTAACAAATATGCTGATATGATTGAAAACTGATTTAAAGTGCACTTCTCAAAAATGTCTCAAGTGATATTCCATCCACCATTAGATAAAAAACACTTTGTGCAACTTCCCTGTTATCTGTTATAACGGAATGGCAATGAATTTTGGGCTAAAACTATATTTAATTTACCATTATGTTTTGATAAACCGTAGGTGTCGTTATACAATCTCGTAACTACGGCTTGAATCAAGCCGTAGCTACAAGATTTTATGACAACACCTACTAAATACTATTGTTTGTCCGATATAACGTCATAGCCACCTTGATAAAATTGTTTCCTATTTAACAATCCAGTCTTTTTTTTTATCTGGATAAGCTTATCAAGTTGCACAAAATGTTTTGTATCTTGTTGAATGGACTACATTAGTGCAGTAAAATGACAAGCGTAAAAATGTCCACGAAAAGATTAATGGTTTGCGTAAAATGTTGACGAAAGATAAAATCTTCGCTGATGAGGAAGGAAGCGTGACAGGATGGACTATTGTTCTTCATCTTCTTCATCCAACTCGTAATCTGAATTGTTGACATCTGAAAAATACGAAAATAGCAACTCTTCTTCCAATGAGGCTATACAACAATAAATAATTTTGCACGTCATGCAGACTTCCAAGTGAGATCACTAAATTGCGCCATAGCCAACATAGCCAACATGTTTTTCAAATAACCTATGCTGGAATTACAGAAATTTGGACGGTTCTCATTGAAAGTTGCTGTAGACGGCATTCGGGGTGGTATTAGAGATAACATTTGTGCACAGGTTATAAGCATTTTGTTCTTTTGCATAAATGTTTCCCATTGGACAAAGGTCAAGAATGCAATTGAACTTTGTGAAAAAAAAATCTGTGCTTTCACTATCATTGAACCATTTTTGTGAAAAGGCACAAATGGAGAGTATTCGTTAACATGTTGGCAGTTGCTTATGAGCTTGACCTACATGGCCCCACAACAATAGGGTACCTCCTTGGGTCAGGGTCAAAAACTATGTAAAGTTATGTGGTCCTACGTCAGAACTTTATAGTTCTTGAGTTAGTGCAAGGCAACTTTACAAAGTTCAATTGTGATCTTGACCTTTGACCTACATGACCTGAAATCTACAGGGCATCACTTTGGGTCAAGAGTAATGCTTGTGTAAAGTTACATTGTCCTAGGTCAAAAGGTTCTTGAGGTAGAGCATGGAAACAGGTTTTAAGCAAACTTCAAAATTTCGATGTGACCTTGACCATTGAGACTCCAAAACAACAAAGCACCATCTCATGTGAAAGACAATAAATGTGTACAGTTACACAGTCCCTCATTAAACTGTTTCCAAGATAGAGCAAGGAAATAGATTTTAAACAAAGTTCAGTTACGACCATGAACTTTGACCTACATAAGCCAAAAACAAAGGTGAACCTGCTTGGATCAAGGGCAATATTTGCATAAAATTTCATGGTCCTAGGTCAAACTGTTCTTGAGTTGGAGAAGGGAAACATAGAGTATACAGACAAATGAACAGACAGACCTACACTGCGGATAGACAGACATGGTGAAGCCAATATACCTCACTCTACTGTGTAGTTTAGCCATTAAACAGTGAATAAAATGGATAGATCAACAAAGATGGACCGGTTGCATGATGTCACAGGTTCAAAATTAACTCCAGATTAAGCAATGATAAATACACTGCTTAACCCAAGATCAGCCTTATACCTTCCTTAAGTAACCGACTAAAAAAGATTTTTGAGGCATTACAGATCGTAGAGACAGATACAGACATGACAATAACCATTCATATTTTCACTAGGGAGCACAATGTAACAAATCTAAGCTTACGCCTGCTTGCAGAGAAATACTCTCCAATGCCGAGGTCTATTGATTAAACCATCAAATATGACCTCTGCTGTTTTCGGTACGCCAACAGCCTATTTGGTCGTCATAATCTAATTATAGCACATCATTTGAATAATCGAATCAAAATCATTCAGTTTTATCTTGCATGATCATTACGTATACATTACGTCGCTTCTATTTTTGGCTGAAGCTGGTAACATTTGAATTATCGAATCAAAATCATTCAGTTTGATCTTGTTTGATTACGTATACATTACGTCGCTTCTATTTTTGGCTGAAGCCGGTAATTTGAAGCGTCAGCCAATAAAAGTTTGTATCAGCTTTTTAAATTGTTTTGTTGTGTATAGCCAACGATTGGATACTGAAATCCCGCCTAGGCCCCGAGATTAGACGTGAAATGACCCCGCGAGAACAGAGTTCATTCTATCGAAATGGAATGTAGAGATAATGTGCTCTGTTCTTAAGAGAGTAGCAGAGAAATAGATCTTGGAATATGCACTCAACAATGAGCTGTATATCTACATTAATTAAGTTGGATTTATTTCCATTTTGAATGTCACTTCTAGATCTATCTATTCCTCCATAATCTTTCCTAATTCTGATACTTTCTAAAAACTATGAATTTGTGATATGATTTATTAAACATTCTTTACATGAAACATTTTCTTAAAACTGACATTTGAGACAGCACCTAGGTTCAATTCTGTTAATTTCCTTAACTTTTTAAAGATTCTTTTTAAAGATGTTCCAGTCAATCTGCTGTATTCTTACATAATTATATTTCTATTTTCAAATAGGCACACCTTAACACTTTCTGTTTTTTTTATAAAGAGAAAGATCAATGAAATTATTTTAATCTTAATAATTTAGGTGAAATTCCAATGAAAAATATTTGTGTACCTATATAACCTAAAATCAAAGTGCCCATTTTATCTTAAAGTTAGATCTACATATCTATATTATATTTGATGTTAAAGTTAAATGAAATTCCATCTCAATCAAATTTATTTTCAAGACATTCCTAGGCTACAATTTTGATATCAAAATACTATTCATATGCTTTCCTATGTGTGCTAAGAGAATTGCAGAATTGTGGATTGCATTCAATTATAGGTATATGCCATATAGTTTACTTTTCTGTGACAATTTTACAAAGGACAGGTTTTCATGCTGTCCTGTTGGTTTTACTCAAAAGATTTTTTTAAACACCTCTAAGGAAACATTAACAAACAAGAAGGAAAGATTTTTTCAAAGAACAAATAAACAGACAAAGTAAGGAAGCATTTAGAATTATCTTACCTTGACAGAGGTTATCCAAAATATCAATAATACTTACATGTATAAATCTTTCTTCATGTGGATTGTCATCAAAGGGAGATTGAAGTAGATTTAACATTTCTAAACTCAATACCAGAACAAGTGTGCTTATGAATTACTTACAGAATCCAAGAAATTGATATTTTTTTTTTATTTTTTTCAAGATGAAAAGTTTCAAAAGAAGTGAAAAATATTGTATTCATGAAAGTACTCAAACTCATTCTAAGACCAAACATATTCTTACTAAAATCATTTCTATCACTTGTCAGTATAATATTGGGCTCTATTTGGTATGGGTCCTCAACCCATGGAGCAATGTTTCCATTAAGCTGCTGCTGCATCTTACCACATTTTCCTGGATATTCTCATACCAGTACAGAAGAAGAAGTATATAATTAGCACAACCTGTCGTCCATCCATGCGGATGCTCCTCCCAAGATGTCTGTCCATTGATGACAGACTACAGATATCTACGATGACTCGCATGTCAGTATCAGGTTGGTTCAGATAATGTGTTAATATCAAATCAACAGTGTAAGATATACAGTGCAAAATGGTGCAGAAGTGCAGAAAATACTAGCTTGATATACAGTTAGGGTCAATGAATCTGAATTCAGCAAGCTTAGGGAAGGCATACATGTTAACATTGTGAACAGTTTATTGGGCAAGATAGCATTGCATAAAGCAGGCATCAAGGGCAAGTATAAGGCAGCATTCAGGTTTGGGGTGTTGAGCAGATTATATAAGATTTGTATTGGCCAGGCACATTACATTATTTTGTAGTTTCTATTGCAAAGGGGAAATCAATCTCCATGTTTGATATGTAAACTAACTTTTCTAATAAAGTGTTCTCTCTCTTGGATAACAAGACAAAATTCAGTACCTTTTTTCAGTCTCTCACAGCCTTAAAGTCTTTATAAACATATTATCAACTGTGCCAAAGCATTTAGATAAATGAAATATGGCTTTAAGACACCACTGTGATTATTCTCATATGCATATCTTTTGTTTATAACATTAAAAGGTGGTTAGGATTATTAAAACACTGTGAACATGCATGCAGTGAAAAAGATGGTGAATCAGGAAAGTAGAATATTAATCGGAGTTGTTCATTTGAACTAGCAGACATAACTGTGTGGAAGGTGACGGAACTAAAACTTATTTCTACTGAAGTTGATTCTGCAGGGAACAGAGGAGCAAATGTATCAAGTTTTGTTGATAACATTTGACAGGCTAAAACTTGTGGATAACCATCTGATGGATCTAGAAACATTGTGGCATGTGCACAATTGGTTGGTTGTGGATGAATGGGTGTACATTTGACAGATTTTCAAGCATATAGGTAAACAGTTGAACGAAATTTGCATGCACATATTTGGGGTAATGTTCAAAAGGTTGATCTTTAAACATTTGACAAAACTTTTGTTTGATAGGTTGGTCTTCAAAATATTTGGTTTAGAAGTTGACACATTGGTCTTTAACATAGGGGTAAAGATTTGACATGTTTGTCTTTAAACACAGAAATAAAGGTTTGACAGGTTGGTCTTCAAACATAGGGGTAAAGATTTGACAGGTTGGTCTTCAAACATAGGAATAAAGATTTGACAGGATGGTCTTCAAACATAGGAATAAAGATTTGACAGGTTGGTCTTCAAACATAGGAATAAAGATTTGACAGGATGGTCTTCAAACATAGGAATAAAGATTTGACAGGTTGGTCTTCAAACATAGGGGTAAAGATTTGACAGGATGGTCTTTAAATATAAGGGGTAAAGATTTGACATATTGGTCTTCAAACATAGGGGTAAAAATTTGACGGGTTGGTCTTCAAACATAATGGTAAAGATTTGACAGGTTGGTGTTCAAACATAGGAATAAAGATTTGACAGGATGGTCTTCAAACATAGGAATAAAGATTTGACAGGATGGTCTTCAAACATAGGAATAAAGATTTGACATGTTGGTCTTCAAACATAGGGGTAAAGATTTGACATATTGGTCTTCAAACATAGGGGTAAATATTTGACAGGTTGGTCTTCAAACATAGGGGTAAATATTCGATAAATGGTCTTCAAACATAGGGGTAAAGATTTAACAGGTTGGTCTTCAAACATAGGGGTAAATATTTGATAAATGGTCTTCAAACATAGGGGTACAGATTTAACAGGTTGGTCTTCAAACATAGGGGTAAATATTTGACAGGTTGGTCTTCAAACATAGGGGTAAATATTTGATAAATGGTCTTCAAACATAGGGGTACAGATTTAACAGGCTGGTCTTCAAACATAGGGGTAAATATTTGACAGGTTGGTCTTCAAACATAGGGGTAAATATTTGATAAATGGTCTTCAAACATAGGGGTAAAGATTTAACAGGTTGGTCTTCAAACATAGGGGTAAATATTTGATAAATGGTCTTCAAACATAGGGGTAAATATTTGATAAATGGTCTTCAAACATAGGGGTAAATATTTGATAAATGGTCTTCAAACAATGGGGTAAAGATTTAACAGGCTGGTCTTCAAACATAGGGGTAAATATTTGATAAAATAGTCTTCAAACATAGGGGTAAAGATTTGATAAAATGGTCTTTAAACACAGGGGTAAAGATTTGGCAAATTGGCCTTTAAACATAAGGGTAAACATTTGACAGGTTGGTATTCAAACATAGGGGCAAACATTTGACAGGTTGGTAATTCAAACATAGGGGCAAACATTTGATAGGTTGGTATTCAAACATAGGGCTAAAGATTTGACAGGTTGGTCTTCAAACATAGGAGGCCGCGGCCTTAGCGCAGTTGGTAGCGCATCTGCCTCTCATTCAAGAGGTCCCAGGTTCCATACCCGGCCGCAGCTAATACCCTTTCTGACAAAATTGTCACCCATCAATGGGTTTGAAATCATTCATCTAAGTGGGTGAGCAGCTGGAGGCTCGGTAAGGGTGTTGTGGTAGTACTGGTTTGATAAATAACAGGAATCCGTCATTAGGTGCTCCAGCAGACGCGATATGACCCTGGCAGTTGAAAACCGCGTAAACCCGAAAAAACTCAAACTTCAAACATAGGGGTAAACAATTGACAGCTTGGTCTTCAAACAGGGCAAAAATTTGACAGGTTGGTCAACAAACATTAAGAATTTGTCAGGTTGGTCTGCAAACATAGGGCAAAGATTTAACAGGTTGGTATTCAAACATAGGGGTAAAAATTTAACAGGTCAGTCTTCAATTATAGGGGTAAACACTTGACAGATTGGTCTTCAAAGACACAGAAGGGAAAAAGACTTGACAGGTTGGCCTTAAAACATAGGGATAAAGATTTGCCAGATTGGTCTTCAAACATAGGGGTTAACATTTGAAAGATTGGTTAAAAAAGGATAAACATTTGACAACTTGGTTTTCAAACATTGGGGCAAACATTTGACTGATTGGTTTTCATATATTGGGATACAAATTTGAAAGGTTTGTCTTCAAACATGGGGTATCATTTGACAGGTTGGTCTTTGAATATTTGGGTTAACATTTGACAATTATGCATACAAACATTGGGGTAAATTTTTTAAATGATGGTCTTCAAGCATTGAGGCAAGCCTTGGACAGGTTGGTTTTCAAACAATTGGGCAGGTACTTGAAAGGTTGGTTTTCAAACAATGGGATAAATATTTGTCAGGTTGGTCTTCACACACTGAGGTAGGAATTCGATAGGTTGGTTTACAAATATTGTGGTAATATGACAGGTAGATCAAGCATATTTTGGTGAAGTGCAAGTGGTTTAACAGACTTAATGGTAAAGATGAATATCATTTTTGTATGTTTTAATATCAAGTTGGACAAAAAAGATGTATAATTTAGAAAGAAGTGAAAGTTCACAGCTAAAACTCAATCAAGAAGAATCATGTGCTGTTTTGGCAAATATCAGATACAAGTACATTTTTCAGTTAGTGTGAGCAAATACTGTTACTGGACCAAATATAGAAGGCATTAAGTAGTTTTGCAGCATGAACAGCTAGCATGGGATTAACACCTAAGTCCTTTATAAATAAATTCTTAATATTCTAAAAGCTTGAAATCCGATTCATTATTTTGCATAGAATCATTTTAACACTCTTGAAATCTTATACATTGTTTTAGATATAACTTATAAATATCAAAATGTCTTGCAATATTGTTTATAATTACTCTTAGGAAACTCTAAAAATATTGTTTTTAAGAAAATTAATCCGTTACAATCGGTATTGTAAAATGATAAAGCATTTCAGAACATAACATTCTATATGAAAAATTATGACCATGTTTGACAAAAGAAAATATATTCAGTTATTGATACCATAATCATTTCAGCAAGCGAATGTTTTTCGTAGTCAGTGCTCAGCAAGTGCAAAATTTACCAACCAAAAGGGTTCTTCATGACTGTGCTTATCAACTAGTTTTCTTGTGCAACTGCATCCTGGTAATGCTACTTGCCTTGTCACGCACAACTTAATGTCCATTTCATGTCCACATCACATCCAAAAATGTCTTGAAGGTGCCCCAGCAGAGAGTGGGTAGTGGATATGAGGGATTTTTTTGAAAATATATAAATGTGACCCATCACGCTAAAAGGGACCTTATCCGAACTACAAAAATCCAAATTTTGACAAACTTGTTAGACTCAGCACAGGTCATCCAGATCCCGTATGCGAAAAATGAACATACAGTAAGACAGGGGAAACATTCCAGATTTAGACAATTGCATAAAAGTGAAAAGTGTCGGCCCTAGTCTGGCTGTGCGGACTGTGCAGACTGACTAGGGTCGATATTTTTCACACATCAGATAAGGTCCCTTTTAGCGTGACAGGTCACAAATGCAATATAGCATTGTATTGGATAAAATATTTCCTTCAATAAAGAAATACATAATTATGTAACATGAAGAACCCTTTTACTGCAACACCTTATAGCGTGCTGCATTCATTAAATGACCAATAGCATTGCAAAACAGAACTTCTTCTTTCATTTGGAAAACAGACATGGCAGAGAATTTATTCAAAATGGCCGCTATTACAGACACTTGTGATCAGATTGTGCATGTGCAGTCAACAGTATTTGAAACTTTTCATATTTTGTTTTGTCTGTGCCTTTAATGTTTCATTTACCTTTTTACATGTCTCAAAAATACTCCCCTGCATTTGCAAAGCGCAATTTGACCTGCTGTACCCTTCACATGATCATCATGTAATTCACTCTTACCCAAACAACCTCTTGTTTTGATGTCCCAAATAATAGCTTGGGAAAACATTTGGAAAAGAAGAAATTGATGATAATCATCAATTCCTTCTTTTCACTAGGTCTACATGTTTTCTATGCTATAACATACATATTGTTTACTTTTAAAAATCTCATCTGCACCATTCTCCTTTCAACTAATTACATGTTGTTGTTTTGGAAAAAGTCCATTTAGAGCTAGCTATGCAATATAATAATCATGCTATATAACAACATTGATTAAAATGGCATAGATCTACTTGTATACCATATATTTCTTGTGAAGCGATTCTATCATAGTCAATTTTCTATTGTACGCAAAATAATAGCAGAGCGTTCAAAGCAATGCAAAACATGAGCATAGCAACAAACTAATACAGGCAAAGAAACTTAATTCAAGCCTTACGATGAGCATTTAATGTGCAGTTTTCCAGCAAGCCTTCATTCAATGATACTTCGGAAGCAAATTAATGAAACTTGTAAAACTTAATGAAACTTAAACAAAGATTCTTTTCTACAAAAGCAAAAAAACTACAACAGTACTACATGCCAAAACAAAGGCGCTAAACAGAGTACAAAATATTCTTAATATTTTCAAATAGCGAGAATAAAGTATTTAAATGAGAAGCTTAGAAGCATTTTTAGAACTAACTTGACATTTAATTTAACACAAACTTTACTAAGCAACATAAAATTAAAACAATGATGTCAGAAAACTTTTCGCTGCAAAAGTTCAGACATATGATAAAAGTAATTGATGACATTAAGATACATTTAAAAGCCAGTTATGTAAAGACTAAAAGCAGCTAAACAATATGGAATTATCAGAGACTGATTTCGAGAGATAGTACATTTGAAAGCATTAACCCTTTCCCGAACAAGACCTGGTTTTGACGTCCCTAATAGAAAATGCTTGGGAAAACATTGAAACAAAAGAAGAAACTGCTGATAACCAGCAGTTTCTCCTTTTGTCTCAATATTTTCTGTGCCATATTTTACACAATTCCTATCTTTAATAACATCCATTTTGTCATTTGTGGCAGTTTTTGAAGTGGATCACCCTAAAATTCTGTCGTTTGGGAAAGGGTTAAACAAGCAAACAAGAAACAACTATAAACAGAAAGCAACTAAAACAAGCAGAGCATTCATTCTTTCTGATTTTCTTTGTTAAATTTTACTTTTGCCTTTGCCATACTTCTTATTTGTTGTTAAGTAGCCATTGTAGACAACTTTGTCTCTGCTGAAAATGTTGCCGCAGTCGCGCAAAGTGAATTGCTTAATAAGTATACAGAAATCAAATTGCACAAAATGTGAGCGCTGATTTTAATATCTACACTGCCTGCTTTAGCAATTGAAAATTTCAATAGCAGCATGAGAATGCGTCATTATATATAAGCCTTTTTTGCCCCCCAAAAATAACATCAGAAAATTTGATTGATATTAGCAAGAGAAGTTCAACAATTATTCCATCTGAATCACTGTTTAAAAATAAATACATGTAGATCTATGCCTTATATCCGAACAATAAATACATAACATAAAATTTGAATAAGTTCATTTTGCAGTTTTAAACAAGAATAAAAATGTGCGTAAATGTTTGCGTACTTACAATTAAAGACGTAATAAGGTTTCAGTCCGACGTTAGAATCCATCTGTAAGTACGTTATCAATATAAATGTTATATAGTCTATTCACGTCTATTAAATCTTCCTGGAAAGAGAAAAAAACAGGCAGTTGAGAGGGAAACCATTGTGATAAAAGGATAAAAACCCTTTTTGTATTAATGAAATGAATGAAAATATGTCGCAGTCTGCTTTTTGTGAATATGTTAATAGAACGATGAGGAAAGAATCAAATTAAAGAATTTTTATTGCGAATAATCCATATTTTTGCTGACTGTTTTTTACTCTTCCAGTATAATCAACAAACAACAAAGTTTTCATTTCTTTACAAATTGTTTTACAAACACAAAAAGGTTTGACTCAAGCCAAGCATTATAAAGCATGATAGTCACTTCAATATAACATTGTATATCCTTGCAATATATCTAAGTAGTACTGTCTTTTAATGTTTACGTCTCTTTATCATGTACCCATTGAGATTATTTCTGTATCGGAACTGAAGAACAACTTAATCAAAGCAAAAACATGTAGAAGCACACATACAGTTTTAAGTCTACAACCAACAGTCTAACTCAAGAGAATTGAATTAAATGATGAGGTAATTTAATATCAAATTATATCCTTGATAAATCAATTCAAGTTTCAAATTCATATATTTAAGTAACAATATTCATTTCAAATAAAAATTCAAAGTACATGTATAATTTATAGGAATTGGCAAATAATTTTTACTTTACATAATATCAAAGCAATAAAAATGAACATGCATTATGAAAAAAAATCTATTTTCATGAAGCAGACTTTGACATATTTTCATCCTTTCAGCATGAATGACGGCAGAATCATGCATTAATAATGTGACATAATTTTATGACAAGTTGGTTGTCAGCAGACAATTTGGACCAGTCAACAATATTGTTATCCCTATCCAAAAACAGACACAGATGGATTGATATACATGTAAGAGCTGTAAGACAGATTATGCTCACAGAACGAGCACTTGTTATAACATCATTTTTGATGAAAAGATAGCATGGCAAAAAATTACAAATATATATTTATCAATACTTTATTGTCTGAAAGAGCTTTTTAAATTCTTTACCAAATGACAAGATTTAAGACTGATTAATTATTAGAGTCTGCAGACAACAAAACATGCCATATACTGTAAATTTATTCAAACCTTTACCAAACAAACCCTGGTTTTGTCGTCCCTAATAGAAAGGTACTGGTTTGTTTGTTCATTGGGGTTCTATGCTGTTTTCAACTGCTATGGCAATATCGTGGCAGCTGGAGCACCTATTCATGGATTCCTGATGTTTATCATACCAGTACTACCACAACACCCTACTCCAGCTGCTCATCCATATAGGTTCACGATATCAAACCATTGATGGGTGACATTTTGTAAGAGAGGGTATTTATCGCGGACGGGTATGAAAGCGGGACCTCTCGAGTAAGAGGCAGATGCACTACCAACTGCACTATGGCAGAAAGGTTTTGGAAAGCATTGAGGCCAAGAAGGTCCAATAAAAGGTGAAAGATCATCTTTCACTGCTAAAAATTAGGCTAAGCACCCTATGAACAGGAAGCCTCTTTTCTTTGGACTAGAGACACAAGAGTTGACCTATTACAATGGATATCACAGACTAGAATCAATCTATCAACTTTCTACACATTTACTTCTCATATCCATGTCCAGAAGCAATGCAACACATCCTATGGCATGGTGTATAATCATGTGACTCAGAATTTCCGATAATCTTTAATATCTTTTTTAATACTTGACCAATTTGAATTCGGTTTAAAGCAGAGAATGTGGACAGACCGTGAGACGTCACGCATTAGATAGACGTGGTCAATTTTTGAAAAATCAACTGATAAAAAAGTTATTGAAGATAAACCAAAACTTTGGTTTATCTTCAATAACTTTTTTATCAGTTGACTTTTCAAAAATCTACTACGCCTAGGTTATTCCTGACATTTTTCCGCCTTCTCTGCTTCAAACCGAATTGAAATTGGTCAAGTATTGACAAAGTTATTGAAGATTATCGGAAATTCTAAGTCACGTGATTATACACCGTGTATGGGTCAATATTTCAACATCCTTCAAAGTCTAGTCATGATATTATGGCTCATGTTTACAAATTTTACCAAATGTAAACAATGGATAAAGAATTCTTAACCCTTTCTCAAACAAGACCGGGTTTTGACGTCTCTATTAGAAAGGGCTTGGGAAAACATTGAGGCAAAAGAAGAAAATGCTGATAATCAGCATTTTCTCCTTTTGCCTCAATATTTTCCATACCATGATATTCCCATTTCTCGCACTAAGTAACATTGATTTTGTTGTCTGCAGCAGCTTTCAAATTGGACCACCCTAAATTTTTGCCGTTTGGGAAAGGGTTAATCTCAATACAATTTTGCATACATTATTTTGAATCTTGTAGGAGTAAGACACCTACAAGATTCGAATCATTAAATGCAAAATTGCAGTAGTTTTTTACTTTAATATTTTGTAAACATGTGCCATAGAATCATGATCAGACTAAAGTGTGAATCCACTTGCCTCTACATTGGTTAAATGTTTAGTAAACATCAATTAACCACTTCCCAAACACAACCAAGTTTTGACACCCCCTTCGAGAAAAGCCTTAGGAAACAAGATGTGTTTGTGAAACACCAATGCCCCCGAAATGGCCATTTATCTAAAATGTTAAGTTTTCGTAGAGTAAAGGGTTGATAAGGGTTAACAGATGACCTTGAGGAAGGTCAAACTGCGTGGAACAGATAGATATCATTGAAAGGAAGTTGCATACCAAATTTGAACTTTGTATGTCAAATACTTTTGGAGAAAAGGCCAATGTTAAGTTTTCGGACAGACAGAGTGAGACGGACGGACAGACAGACACAAGTAAAACAATATGCCCCTGATCTCTCGATACGGGGGGCATAAAAACATTGTGGCACAAGAGAAAATGTTGATAACCAGGATATTCTCCTTTTGCCACAACATTTTCAATTGTATTTTACACAAACCCTATCTTAGCAGCCAAAATTGTCAAGAACTTTTTCCCAAACAATGCAATTACAGAATGGTCTAACTTGAAAATTGCTACGGACTACATAATTAATGGCAATATAGGTAGGTTGTTGGCTATCAGCATTTGTTCTTTTGTCTTAATGTTTTCCCATGGTTTTTCTATTACGGACATTCAAACCAGGTCTCATTAATCAGGCATAGCAGACTAAACAATATTATGCAGTTATCTGTGTAAAAGTGCATTCACAGGAAGAAAACATAGGGGATTGAGAGAAATAAACGTTACCAGCTTCTTTTTTGCTTTTTGAAAATTAGTATCAAAAGGTTGTGAATTTTTTTTTCTTATATAAAATTATTTTGTGAAACACAAATGCCCAAAATAAAGATGAATCACCAATCCTTTCCCCCAACAGTGATACCTTTTTGAGACAAAAGAAGAAAATGCTAATAACCAGTATTTTCTTCTTTTGCCTTAATATTTTCAGTGCTACATTTATCAGTAATCCTTTCTATATCAACATCAATATTATCTTTTGCAGGAGTTTTCAAATTGGACAATCCTAAATTGACCTTTGTAGATGACCTTAGGCCTGACTTTAACCCTTTCCCAAACACAAAAATTCTAGGGCGATTCACTTCAAAAACTGCCCCAAATGACAAAAATTGAAGTCATTTAAGACATAATTTGTGTAAAATATGGCATAGAAAATGTTGAAACAAAAGGAGAAACTGCTGTTTATCAGCAGTTTCTTCTTTTGTCTGAATGTTTTCCCAAGTTTACTCTATCAGGGACGTCAAAACCAGGTCTTGTTTGGGAAAGGGTTAACCACCCTTTCCCAAACAAGACCTGGTTTGGACATCCCAGAAGGAGAAGGCATTGGAAAACATTGAGGAAAAAGAAGATATTGCTAACTATGAGCAATTTCTCCCTTTTTCTAAATGTTTTCTATCCTATACTATACATATGTTCTATATTTGATATAATTGAGCAAGGATCTGTAAAAAGGTCCCTTATAGCATTAGAGACAGTCATGTTTCATGTTCAGCCTATGTATAAAAGCCATCTGACCAGGATCAATGCTGCTGTCTCACAGTTGTTACAAGTCACAAAGATACTAATGGAGACCAACATGTTCATGATCAGACTGCATGTATACACAGGCTGGTCTTGAACCATGTAGGGCTGAAAAGCCTTGAAGGACCTTTTTCCAGATCCTGGCTCAATTATTTTGTCATCTTCAACTCCTTCTAAATTGTGGCACTCTAAAATTGAGTCATTTGGTACAGAGTTAACAAATGCCTCTTTCAACAAAATATACCACATATGAGTTTAAAAGCCCCTAGACTTTGAGCGAGAAATTTTCGCTTCAAATTTGGGGAGACAGACAGACAGACAGTTTGACAATGGTAAACATTAAGTCCCTTATCTTTTGATTAAGGTACATAAAAGCAACAAGTTAATAAACTTTTATCAAATTTTATTAAGGAATGGAAAATTAAAATCATTATTTCATTATTTCTTGAATCAACTCACACAAAATACAGAACAATACAGAGTCTACAAACATGCAGATTTCCAGACAAAAACAATATCATCGCTTTTCAACAAAAACCTCGTAACTGCAGCTTGTTTTAAGTTAACCCTTTCCCAAACAAGACCTGGTATGACGTCCCTTATAGAAAAGGCCTGGAAAAACATTTAGACAAAAGAAGAAACTGCTGATAACCAGCAGTTTCTCCTTTTGTCTCAATATTTTCTGTGCTAAAATGTATACAAATCCTTTGTTTATCCACAACCATTTTGTCATTAGCAGCGGCTTTCAAATTGGTCACCCTAAAATTTTGTCGTTTGGGAAAGGGTTAAGCTGCAGCTACGAGGTTTTCGTTGAAAAGCAGCGATTATAATGATAACAATTGTCCGACAAACTTTTTTCTAGACATATTACCAACATTTTTGTCACTCTCATAAATTCCAAAAGCTATTTTCTATGGGTTATTTAGCTAGTTAAACATTTCTGCTATCCATATAATAAATTAGCATTGTCAAGCATGCTTCTATAGATTGGAAAGAATTATGAATATCTTGAGACGTCTGAATATGCAATTCCAAAATGCTTGACTATTAAATAAAATTTACTGACTAAATCATTTTGTTTCTAATTGCAGGTCAATCTACAAAGCTCCAGACAACAAAGAATGGCAGCCTTTCAGATGCAAAAAAGAATGGCAGCCTTTCAGATGCAAAAAAGAATGGCAGCCTTTCAGATGCAAAAAGAAAATGGCAGCCTTTCAGATGCAAAAGATACCTAAAATCTAATGCTGTGGGTCCTCATATGAAAAGTTTACTTGTGTTGTATCAAAGGTAGTAGTGAATGCACAACATAACATTTGGATGGCAAATAATAAATTTATCAGGCTACCAGAGAAACAGATTAGAGGGTCATGAAGGCATTCTAACCTTGTTATTTGAATTCCGAATCATGAATGGAACGATTCCAATGAGCACCTACAACAGAGGATTTGGTGAACAATAAAAGAAATAATGCATTTTGAAAAGCCATCACTCCCATTATCTGTAGTTCTACATAATTTACAATATAAATGCATACATTATGTGACAAAACACATAAAATTTGTCACAGAGCGAGTATCTATGCATGCTCTCTAGGATTATTTAAGCCAGACCAAGAAATGGAAGCCCACAGCAAATTTTTTATAACAACATTTATCTAAAATAAACTTTTTTTTCTAGAAATCTACCAATACCCTGCAAGGTGCATAAATTAATACTGTTGACAATATTCTTTATATTTTCGAGTATAGAACTTAATCCTATTCCTTAACCTTAAGTCTTACATGCAAAAGAGAAATGCTAAAAGATTTTTTCTTAACAATAGTGATTTTGAAAATTGACATGCACTCAAGCCATAAAATGACTTGCCCAAATGGCATTGAATACTTTAAGGTTTTCTTCAAGTTAAAAAGTTGAGTTTAGCATGGCAATACTTTTTATAAAGTATAATTTGAACTCTGAAAAAAAAAATCAGTTAGATATTATGAACCCAAAGCAATCAACTATCCTCTTCCAAATATAGTGACAATTTATGTCTATTCAAAACAGAAACACACACAAATTGACAAACATGTATTTTGTATGAGCTGAAATCAAATAGAAAGTTTAGTTCATATTGAAATATGAAATTAAATTTTACAAACAATTCATTCAATAAGTGAAAGAGATTTCAAAATATTTCAGTTCCATTATAACTTTTTCAAATAAATGCACCATTGAATTTGCTCTTTCTTCGTTGATTTCTTGAAGTTGAAGACACATACAATTATTTGCAAAAGAAGGATATTGTAAAAGTTTCTTTGGTTTGTGAAAAAAGAACTTCATCACTGATCTTCTGTAGGAAACAGTTCAATAAAACTTGTCATTTTCTGTAACAAAGTTCAAGACAATTTAATGTTAAACACTCGATATTGATTAAAGACAATACATTTAGCATATGTATAAAGATTCACAAGATCTATCTCTTTTTTCAGTATTTTGTTGTTTTGTCTTTTTTTATATTTTTTTCGCATCTTTTTATTCAAATTGTAGAAAAGTCATCTTACTATGAAAGATTACATTCATAAAAGTACATAGCCATCCTATTGTCTTTAATCAGATCTTCCTGAATCCTTGAACAAAAGTCAACAAACGCAAAGTAGCATTAGAATCGCTGAAGCTGCATTTCTGGTGGGCATTTGTAGTCTTAGTATAGTTATGTTTAACACGAGCACATTTGGCACAGGTTACACTGGTGAAGTAGCGCAAGGGAAAGAGGGAAAGATAGAAAGTGATTAGGCACCGTGATTACACAAAGTGGTTAACATAGGCCGAGCAATCCATTATAATATGTATGTCCACCGTTATTGTGATATTATTATTATGTAGAAGGGTCAGTGCAAAACAATTGTATGTACATTATATAAACAAATATGGCCCATCACACTAAACGTAACCTTCTATAAAGTGTGAAAAGTATAAACCCTAGTCAGTCTATGCAGATTGACTACAATCCAAACTTTTCACTGTCAGGTGATTTTTGTTTTTCTTCCTTTTTTATCTTACTTTATTTTCAATTTCAAAATGTGATATCTGCTTTGTGCCTGCCAAGTCCAACTTGTTTCACAAAATTTGGTTTTATGGACTTCCTAGAGGGTCCCTTTTAGCATGACAGGTCACATATGCATAAACATAAGCACATACAATAGTTTTTCCGCCAAACCCTCCAAGTGCACAAGGGTCAAGGTGAAAGGTCAAGGTCACATTGCAGTAGATATATACACATGCCATCTTTATGGATATATCTCTATTCACCTTTTATTGACCCTTGACCTTTTCTGTTGCTATGGAAACTAATTATCAGCTGAATATCCAGATGTATTATCGTCAACTAAATCCCCACTTATTTCTTCTCCGATGTCGCCGTTCACCAGTTGTCCTCCGCGTATCGATTGTTCCCTCGCCAACTCTGCTTGGACGGTTGCCGTTAGATTCTCATACAGCTTGTGTCTTTCGTCGAAGGATCGGTTGTCGGTGTGTCGTTCATATTTACTGCATAGCAACACTTTTGGCTGTTATCCATGAATTCCAAATTCCATCATTTGAGGTCGACGAGATCATATAGTGTATATGTTGGGAAGTGATTTGAACATTCAATCAAATCATCAAAATCGTTGACATTATGAGTTGGGTGAACAATCGTAGAATCGTTGAAATGAAGCATGATCCAGGCGCGGCAGGATGAATCACAGGGGAGATGTGAAAAATAGAAAAGATCAAACAAAGCTGTATTAGATATATCAAACAACAAGTAAAAAAGGGTGACACACGAGGTGACACACATCATTACCTTCTTATACGCATCCATTTTTTCCTGCCATGTCCTTCTGTCCAAATTCCCTTCATATTTATTTGCAACGAGAATTTTAGGCTGCAAAAGATGTCCATGAAGTATAGAAAACATGGATTATTTTAAATCTTACAAAGTTTTACAGCAATTTGTATCCATCAAGAGCCTTAAATAGACATCATTTTCTGGTACCAAATTTACAAGTTAATGACAAAAGTCTGTTAATCTGTTTCCATCCTAACAGAGAAAACTTTGGAAAACATAGAGTAGAAGAAAGTATATTCTGATCATCAATATTTTCTACTTTTCCATCCCTTTTCGAAGTCTTTATGTCCAAAATCCAGTCATATTTATTTGCAACAAAAAATTTAGGTTGTAAAAGATGTACAAAATTATGTTTTTTACAAACACTTCTAACTACATGTAGAATATAAGAGGTTTGAATATAAAAGGATGACATCTTCTTTTAGATTTCTCAGATACCAAAGAAGTATGTGACTGTTACAATGTAATAGGTGAAATCATGCATGTCACCAAAAATCACATTAGAGATTGCATTAATTAATCCATTTCCAACATAATGACCCTATTTAACGCCTCACTAGATGAAGTCTTTGAAAAAACTTTGTGGAAAATAAAGAAATTGCTTCTGACAAGTATTTTTTTAATTCCCACAATGTTTTCTACTAAAAAAGACCAAAGTTCATTCATGTCTGCATACATCTTCCGAATCAAAACATTCAAACTTTTGTCATTTGGGAAAGGAGTGATCTTCAATAGATCTTTAATAGTTCAATAAAAGAAGACTTGCAGATTATTCTTATTCTACATTAGTGGACAGCTAGCGGCTTAATGTAGACAATTTTTTATTGTAACCACTAATAATTTTGTAAATGTTCTATCAAATAGCTTGCTAAGCAATTAAAATATTTCATTGTACATTGATAATTCTTTTGCACTTTGTTGAATGTCTACATATCATTCTAAATGTAAACGTTAGTAAATGTAATCTTTTAAACTTGTAGCCAATATAGTTATAAAATATTTTTAACATATTATTAGACTACTTTACAGAATTAAAAGCTGTTTTGGAAATAACAAAGTCTTTGACTTGTACTAGCTTTTATCATTTAAATGAAATTTAAAAAGTTGAAATTCAATCAAATAACAAACCAAAGTTCTTGAAGATGAATTCGAATTTGAAAATCAAAGTAAAGAGAGTACTCACAGGAGCATTGCTGAATCTGTCATTCATTCTGTCATAGCTGGAAATAAGACATGCATAAATCGATTAGCAAACACATAATTTAAATCTTTCCAAAACTAGACCTGGTTTTCATGCCGCTAATCCAAGAAAGGATTTGAAAACTTTAATAGAAATGGTAAATGCTGAAGGCATCCAATCATTATGAACCAAAAGAAATTGTCAGAAGTAATAATTACTTTAAAGGGGGAATAACACTTAACATCTTACAAATTTTCAGAGAACTTCGTGCAAAAAATAAATATATATTATGAAAATATGGCCTTTAAATTGCATCTATGCCAAATCTTAGCTTTCTATCTTGTGTATTGGCTAGGATGTTGACGGATTTAAAACCCCATATGTTTTATTTTTATAATTTTTATCCCCCCGACAAAAAATCATGGGGTTTTAAATCCGTTGACATCTAAGCCAATACACAAGGTAGAAAGCTAAGATTTGGCATATATGCAATTTAAAGACCATATTTTAATAATGTATATTTATTTTTTTGTACGAAGTTCTCGGAAAATTTGCAAGATGTTAAGTGTTATTCCCCCTTTAATATAATAATTTTGATTTTGTTTTATTTTCATTTGCATATACACCTTTGTGGAAGCTATGGCATTTTGTCAAAACTTTCAACAATTCTTTTTCAATTTTAACTGTTACAGAGCAGACAAAGGCCTCTTTCTCCCCCAGCGCCTTGTTTGAACAACAAAATCACAGTGAATTATCTCTCTCTTGAGTTACCTTGGACAGCAGTGTTGCATCCAGGATGAGCCCAGAGAGGGGGAGCTCCCCCATCAAATTTTCAAAAAGGGGGGAGTAATTATTTTGAGCGCGCAGCAAATAGACTTGTACTTTCTGATCAAATCATGTGTAAACACCGTATGGTAGAGCTACACGCTGATGAGGGGGTCGTACATGGGGTTCTCTTACTCGATTTTTAATTTAGCTTACATAACGTACCCTTTCAGCACATTATTGTCTTTTTCCACGATTCCTTAATCTGTGATGTTTTATTTTATATGTTCGTGACCGGGCGCATATTCCTGTACCAGTTCATCCCTGACTAACAAATCGTCAATTGCGGGTCAGTACCTGACTTGGAAAAGTTCGTAATCCGTTTAGGTGGCATCTATCTAACCCAATAAATATGGTTTCAATTTATTCTACTATTTCAAACGAACTCCGCATTCGTAATTTGTTTACACGCTTGAAATCCAATGAATGACGTCATTTGACAGTCACAGCAGTTCTCGGCTATTTCCGTTCTCCGTAGATCGGCCGAGGGATGGTCGTCTTCAATCGGAACTTCTCTCGGCCAATCTACGATTAGGTTGCAGTTTACGGAAATAGCCGAGTGTCTTATTACCAACAGGTTTACTTCCCCTAATTCAACTGCGTCATTAGGGAATTTCCCAGGTAGAGAGAAAACCCTTTTCGGATCATAGTTTTTTAGCGAATTTCACCGATCTTTTTAAAAACATATTTTAATTTTCTTGTGAAATGCAATTTTGCTGCGCACTGACTTTTGAAGAGCGGGCGACTATTTCCTATTCTGCGGGAGTTGCATCCGCTGAAATTTTGAAATCGCGGGAGTGAAATTAAAATCAGCGGGAATCACGCGATCGCGCGCCCTGGATGCAACACTGGGACAGTGAAGAAATTATTCATGCAAAATTTCATGTCATGATAATTCAGGGTTCTCCGCAGAATATTTTGAAGCTGTAGCGACCTTGGTAAATTTTTAAACGCATTGTGTTATGCTATTAATTGTGAATAATAACATAATGGGAAAAGAAGAAATTGCTCATTTGAGCAATTTCTTCTTTTCCCATGTTTTCTATACATAATTATTACATTTTAATCTATAAGAATGCATCATTAATCAGTTTGTGACATGAAATACCTCTAAATGCCTCTCTTTGGTGACCATTTTGAAGAAATTAAGCTGGGTGGTAATTTTGAAGTTGTAGGGGCATTACACTGATTTCCATGAAGCTGTAGTGGGGCAGATACAGCTTATTTGGCTTGGGAGAACACTGTTATTCATGTATATTTTCATTGAAGTTTAGGAGTCACACTAGTGTAAGTGAGATCTGCATGGAAAGACATCGTGATTCCTGTACAATCCTCCAAACTCTGTTTTCTTTAACCCAGTACCAAACGACAAAATTTTGGACTGTTTTAATTTGAAAGGTGTTACAGACGACAATTTCAAGTGCTTGGAATTTTATATTTTCATGAATTTTTGTTTAGAAAACACTGTGGGAAATGAAGAAATTGCTTGTCACAAGCAATTTCTTCATTTAACACAAAGTTTTCTAAAGCATATTTCTTTAGGGGCGTCAAAAGGTGTCAACGTTTGGTAATTGGTTAACCTCTCTTACAACCAGTCGTACATGCTTCTGTGTGCGGTCTGCGTTTTAAACTTAGGCATAGTCGTGCAATGCACGCATGTGCAACATACATTTTTGGTGGACGCAACCACGACGCAGACTACACATAGCAAAGAATTGACCGGACAATTCTTTAGCCTCTCTTACAACCCGTCGTGCGTCCTTGTAAATCGCACATTTTAAAACCTACAATTTATAAAGACGCACGACGGGTTGTAAGAGAGACTTTTCATTTATAAAACATCAAGAATACTTACGAATCATCATATTGTACACTGGATACACCTCGCTTCTTTCTGTGAAAGAGAAAATAAGAAGTAGAAGATTAAAAATCCTTCCCAAAAAGATGAAATTTTCAGACTGAAGAATTTCAACATAATGAAGTTTTTGATGCGCCACAAGATAAAGGCTTTGCAAAATATTGTAGAAATGAAGCAATTGCTTGTGATAAGCAATTTCTTCATTTCCTTCATTGTTTTCTATGCAGAAAGACCAAAAAAAAAAAAAAAAACCAAAAAACAATTCATTAATTATCATTCATGAATAAATGAAGTAATACAAAGATATTGGTCAAATGTTCTACTTGACATCATAGAGATACACTGTAGTAAGTCTAAACTAAATATGAATGATTTTTTTTAAAGTTTATTCGAAAAAAAACTTGCTGACTGACAGACAAACAGACAGACAGACTGACAAACATAATGATAATATGATACAACCCTATGGAAGTATGTTGACGGATCCATGACTACAGCATTAATAAGTTTATCACTGACTGCATTTGTTTTCAAAGTTACTTACGTTTTACTCATGGCTCTTGTTCTTTCTTGTAACTCAACAATCTATGAAAAATAGAGATACAACTTTTACGGCAACAATCTGGATGTTTTTCTTTCACAATCATTCATAAGAAAGCTTTTGAAGTCACTGAGAGAAAATATGTAATGGATATTGGAAATAAATGTATTCCCTAAATGAGTGGGAAAGGGGTAACAAAACCTTTAAAACAGAAAGAATGACCTTTAATGTGATAAATACCCCAAATTTAAATCAAATTCCACTTCAATTTTAACTGTATAATTACATTACCCGTAATTAGAAATATCACCAAGGTATTTTTTGACTTAAAATATTCGAAGGCGACAGTTCCATTATTCATATATTTAAAAGCTTAAAGCTGTCAAATAGTGCATAAATATAAAACCTACATCATATTGATGTCTCTTGTATGTATCCTCTAAGTTACCGTAATTATTCTAATAAACGCCCATATTCTAATAAACGCCCATCCCCCAAATTTCAGCTAAAAATATGCATATTTAAAGCACAATTTAAGAGGGAAAGGGTGATTCTAATAAATGCCCATCCCCCAATTTTGGATTAAAATCATGTAAGTCATAAACAAAGATCACTTCCAGAAGCAATGAAGCAGACAATTTCCTGTCCCCTAATCTGTTTACAATGAAGGAATTTCATCCAAAAATCGTATTTCACAGTCCTTGTAACTAAATTTTGCAAACTTTTACTTGATCAACTTGAAGTCCATGAATCGACATTTGATTCGCATGTTTTGACTATCAAAATTAGAATACCTCTAATAAACGCCCACCCCAAACTTTTGTATCAAGCACTTTTCTAATAAACGCCCGGGTGTTTATTAGAATAATTACGGTATACATGCTGCAAACAAGGTTTCTGATCTAGTTATGGAGTTCATTCGCATATTCAGCCAAGGAGTCTACAGTGGTAATTTCCTTAATTAAGAGTTTTTTGCCTTATATTAAACAAATCCTTTCAATCTTAAGCATTTTACCCTAAGATTCATATGAAATTATTATGAAATATTTATAATCAATTTTCATCTAACTAGCCATTTAAAAAGTGATAAAAACTCGGCATTGCCAAGTTTTTATCGCTTTCCAAATGGCAAGTTAGACTTAGGTAAATATTATTGCATGATCATTGAAAAAAATACCTACATCATATTGATGACGTTTATATGTATCCTCTAAGTTATACATGCTGCTAACAAGGTTTCTGATCTGGTTATGAAGTTCCTTTGCGTATTCAGCCAAGGCGTCAGTTCCGCTTGTCTCCTCGTTGAGCGGAGTTATACGGGTAGAGAGGGCTGCTTGTTTCTCTTTTTCTAATTGCTCCTTGGTTTTTTGAGGGGGCTTCTTCTCCTCATCCTGCAAACCATTGAACGACAAAATTTTGGGTCAGTCCAAATTCAAAGATGTTGCAGATGATAATTTTAAGTTAATGAAATTTTAAAAATCTTTTCATTTTGGGTAAGAAAACATTGTGGTAAATGAAGAAATTGCTTGTAACAAGCAATTGCTTCATTTTCCACGATGTTTCCCAAAAAATTTTTTAAACCCTTTCCCAAACGACACAATTTTATAGTGATCCACTTCAAAAACTGCCACAAAAGACAAAATGGATGTTAGAAAAGATATGATTTCTGTAAAATATGGCACAAAAAATATTGAGACAAAAGGAGAAACTGCTGGTCATCAGCAGTTTCTTCTTTTGTCGCAATGTTTTCCAAAGCCTATTCCACCAGGGTTGTCCAAACCAGGTCTTTTTTGGAAAAGGGTTAAGAGAGGTTCAATTGGAAAGCTGCTGCAGACGACAAAACAGATATTGATAAAAATAAAATTTGTGTACATATTAACAAAGAAAACATTGTGACTAAAGGAGAAAATGCTGGTTATCAGCATTTTCTTCTTTTGTATCAATGTTTTCCCTAGCCTATTCAAATAGACTTATATTGCTTTTGCCAAAAAGAGGAATATTCCTGATTACCAAAGATACAAGTGTTTGGAACCAAAATAACTATTTCTAAATGTCAATACATAAAATTTTTGCATTTTGAATTTTTGCAGGTAGATCTACTCACCTCCATTTTCTTTTCTCCACCCTCTTTTTTGACAATGGTGAAATTTGGACCTTTAGATTTGGCTTTAAGTTTTTCATTTTCCCTTCTATTTGAGTAGGAGTTGCACACACCAAAAATAGCTAGCAGACAGACAGACAGAACGAATCAGACTGACAACCTCCGGCATATGATAAATCACCATTAGTAGACAGCAACATTTTGGACTGTTCCAACTCGAAAGATGTTGCAGACAACAATTTCAAGTTGATGAAATTTAAAAAACTTTGCATTTTCAGTTAGAAAATATTGTAGAAAATGAAGAAATTGCTTGTCACAAGCAATTTCTTCATTTTCCACAATGTTTTCCCAAGCCTTTTACTTGAAGACGTCAAAAAGTGTCAATATCTAGGGATGGCTTAAAATCTCACCTCCATTTTTTTCTCTCCACCCTCTTTTTTGACAATGGTGAAATTTGGACCTTTAGATTTGGCTTTAAGTTTCTCATTTTCTCTTCTTTTTCTTTCTCTCTCTTTCTTTCTCTTTTCTTCTTCAAGAGCTTTTCTTTTCTTTCTTTCTTCCTGAAATAACAACCAAACAGAAGTTGTAAACTTTTCTTTATCATGTAGATTCTGCAAAATATCCAAACCAATTAAACTTCAGAGAAAATTCATATAAATTAAAGTTGGTACTATTTACTTTTTTGAATGTTATTAAAAACTAGAAAGACCTGATCAAAATTCTTTGATAACTCCTGTAAAGTTTGATTAAAATCCATCCAGTGGTTTCTGAGAAGACGATTTTTAAAGAAAAGTTTACGACCAGATGCATGGACGGATGCACGACAGACACAGTGCCATGACAACAGCCGGCTGGCCTGAATGACCAGTGGAGCTAAAAATAATTCACTGACAATTTGTTTCTGAAATATCAGCGAAATTTCATAAATTTCACAGAAATTTTGTAATTTGGCTTGAATCACATCAATTGCTCAAATTTAGTGGAAACACTCAAATATCAGTGCTATTTCCACTGTCCATAGCATTTCAAAGATTTCTCATACAAAGGCAGATCCCTGAGAAAGGGGTGATGTGTTTTATCAAATAATATGCTAACCTCTTCAGCTTTTCTTCTCTGCTCTTCTTCACGCCTCTGTGCTGCCATTCTCTTCTCATCTTCTTCTCTCTGTTTTGCTCTCTCAATCTGCAATTGTAAAAATATGTCACATGAAAATGTTCTCTTTCGCACAATACACATTGCAGCAAGTAATAGAATAGTTCAAATAATTGTTTATTTTGCTGATTATATTCTGCAAACAAGACAGTGCTGGCTAGCATCACAAAATCTATTTGTAGACAAATTGGTGAACCTATGCACAACAGTTTGACGGCAGTTACAGGGTGCCCACCCTTCATCTGGAATAAAATTCCCTGACTTTTCACTGACATTTCCCTGACCAAAATTCATTTTTCCCTGACTATTTTTCGCGCTAAATGACCTCCTTTTCCCCCTATAGCGATCCAATCCACCCCTTATTTATCAAAATTTCTAACAATAACGATTCAAATGTAATGGTTGAACTTACATGTTATAAGTAGAATCCTTAAAATTCTCAACTTTATATGTATAGATCTACATGATGAAGAGAAAAAGAAAACCTGTCACTCTTTAGTTTATAGAAGGCCAGCTGGTCTTTTGCAAAAATAACAGTAATTTTTTCCCCTTTAGGCTTACCAAAACAATAGTGCATTTTGATGCACTTAAAATGTTGATAATCAGCATGTCCTTCAATTGACCAAACGCCAATCAATAGATCGCTCCGCCCAACATAGAATCTAATACAAACTAGAACTGTCGCAAAGCGGACAAATACCCCCCACTAGCGCGTTGTCACTGAAAAAGTGCTAAAGTTCAAAGTGGCATAACTCTAAAACTACTGCCTGGATCAAGATGAAAAATGCAGGTGCACAACTTCATATGATAGGAAACAACCTGCTAAAATTTCAGCAAAATCGGTCAAAAACTGTGGGAGGAGAAGAGGAGACAAAATTATGTCCACGGACAGACGGACGGACGGACAACCTGAATCCAGTATACCCCCCCCCCCCCCCCCATAACTTTGTTGTGGGGGGTATAACAATGGGGGCATTGGCATGTTGATTGTTTTGAGTGCCAGTCGATAGATCAACACAATACCACATGCAACGAAGAATTTAAGACAAACAATCGTGATGCGGCATTTTTCTGATTGTCCATTGGCTTATCGATAGTTTTGACAGCTGGCGTTTGGTCAATTGGCTCAATATTTTCTTTGGTATATCCCAAACAAATGATATCAATATCAACACCTACTTTGTCCTGACTAGAGCCCTTTGATATGGCTCAGGCTGTATATTGTACTTTACCTTTTTTCTCTTTAGTTCCTCTATTTCGTTTTCCATGGCAGCTTTTTCCTGTTTCCTCGATTCTTCGTAATCTTCCATCTCGTCGTGAAGTTTTTCTTCTTTCTTTTTCTGCTGTTCTTCCATGAACTTCAAAGCTTCATCTCTGAATGTAGAAAAACAAAGGAACAATTAGATTATTTTCTTCTTTTCCCTCAATGTGACAGTCAGCATTTTCTTCATTTTGCCTCCATATTTTCTATGAGGAACAGTTAGGTCTGTCTAATGGCAAAGAATTCTGTGCTAAAGATAGACTTGGTTTGCCGTTATGTATTGATAAACTGTCAGTGTTGTTATAAAATCTCGTAACTACGCTTTGAGATTTTATTACATCACCTACGGAAATGACATTGTTTGTCCGAAATTACGTCACGGTCAAATGGATCGTTCCCTATTTCTACAGACAATGCAATAAGTTTGGATGTTTATACTGTACAACATACGGTTTTGAATTGAACTGATAAATTAACCCATTATCAAACAACAAAATTATAGACTGGTCCAATATCAAAGAAGTTTTAGAAGACAATTTCATGTAAATCAAAGTTTACATTCTTTGGTCTTTCAGGGTAGAAAACAGGGTGGAAAATGAAGAAATTGCTTGTTACAAGCAATTTCTACATTTTACACAATGTTTTCCAAAACCTTTATCCTCTAGGGAGTCAAAACAAGTCAATGTGTAGTAATGGGTTAAGAGTCCATTATCCCTCTTGTATCCATATTCATTTTTGCTGCTTTGCAGTATAAGAATATTATTCTATTCTCATATTCCCCAGAAAAATATGCAAACAAGTACTTCAACCTTGATATTTTATGTGCAATGTCTGCCTAATTTCTATCTACAATGCAATAAGTTTGGATGTTTATGAGAATTATTCAGCTAGGATTCCATTCCACCTATTTTTTCACCCTTCAACACTATTCCTAAATTATCTCTATTTGATTTAACGCTTTCCCAAACAAGACCAGGGCCCCCGTATTACTAAACATCTTACGATCAAGTTTTTGTGTAAACTGTGTAACAAGACATCTGATTGCACTAGAAATCTGACTGGCCAATCAGGGCTGTTATTACAAGTAATTATGCAAAAAATATACATACGATAGTTAGTAATACAGGCCCCTGGTTTTGACGTCCTGATAGAAAAGACTTGAGAAAACATTGAGACAAAAGAAGAAACTGCTGATAATCAGCAGTTTCTCCTTTTGCCTTGATATTTTCTGAGATAATTTATTGTACTCAAATCCAAGCTGGATTAACATCAACTTTGTCGTCTGCAGCAGCTATCGAATAGGGCTAACCTTAAATTCTGTCGTTTGGGAAAGGTTTAGCATTCCCCCACCGAATTCCTGGTTTTGAGGTCTCTGTAAGTGAAAGCATTGATTACCAGGTTTTTTTCCTTTTCTCTTATCTTTTTCTTTCATTGGGAAGTACATGTAACATGAAAAGATTTTTTCTTCCAATTTAAAGTCATCTGCAGGTCCATACAGTTTAGAAGGCCTATGATTTTGTTGGTTGGGAAAGGATTTTATATCCTTGACATATTGCTTCTTGGATAGAAATTAGGCAGACATTTCACATAAAATATCAGGATTGAAATACTTGTTAGCATATTTTTTCTTGGTACCATGATGATGTGATAATTATATTTGAGCCGGGTTTTTGAAAAAGGTCCCTAACAGCATTAGAGACTAACATGGATCAAAATCAGCCTGTGATCAAGTGGATGCTGGTCAGGATCGATACTACTCTCTTAAAGTTGTTTTAGCCCCCAATAAATGACCTGGCAGAGCATCCCTAGCTTTTAGCTAGGGATGCTCTGCCAGGTCATTTATCGTGCGCTATTCAAGGGGCCTGTTTCATCAAACCATTTAAGTCGTATTTTTGACTTAAAAAACGTCCTAAATACATTTAAGTCGTAAGTCGCGTTTCATCAATGTCTCAAGACTTAGGAAGTTCCTACTTTTTGACTTAAACTTAAGACCAATATTTTGGTGACTTAAATCCGACTTTTGACTTAATTTTTGTCTTAAATGGTCCACAATCGATGACTGGCATCAGCTTTACAATTTCTTTTGGAATCGGAGGCTGATGGTCAAAGACTGAAATGACATGGACATATACAAGGCATGTGAATATCCAGCTACATGTACTAATAAAATAAATCATTTGATTAAACATCTATTACACCGCTTCGAACCCACCGACTCTTAAATGTTATGTCAAGTTAGACCTTGTGACGTTCTAGATAAAGACACCTTCAAGAACATAAAGAGAAAAGAAGAAATGCTGCATTTTCTCATTTATTTAACAAGAGTGCCATGGTCACAATATACGCCGCTCCAGAGACTAAGTTTTAAGGGGGCATAACTCAGGCAAAAATCAATGAACCATAAAATCCTTCCTTCATGCACATCTACCAATTGAGGTGATAACATTGACCAAGTTTCAAGAAGATCCAGCCAGAAACTTAGGAGGAGTTGCGTTGACAAGAAAAGTGGACGGACGTACGGACGTACGGATGGACGGATGGACGGACGGACAGATGGAGAAGATGACGCCAATATACGTCCGCCTCCGGCGGCGTATAAAAATGTTTTGTACTATATGATTATGTCCAAACTCCATCAGCTTCCATTTTGTCAGAGAGTGGGCTCACTTTATCTGAGTATGAACAAGGGCACACATTGCTAAGCGATATATACAAAACGAATATCATTCGTAAATATGAGTATTTTAATACGCCCGAAGGGCGTAATTATGTTATGGCCCCGCTCGTCCGTCTGTCTGTCCGTCCGTCTGTCTGTCCATCCGTCCGTTAGCAATTTCTTGTGTGCGCAACTCCTCCTACAGTTTTGATCAGAATTTGATCAAACTTGCCTAAATAAATCTCCATGGTGTCTAGTTGTGCACCTCGCTTACGGAATTCAGATAACTCTTTTCGTTCTTGAATTATCTGCCCTTAAATTAAAAAAAAATGCCCATTTTCTTGTGTGCGCAACTCCTCCTACAGTTTTGATCAGAATTTGATCAAACTTGCCACAATGAATCTCCATGGTGTCTAGTTGTGTACACCGCTTACGGAATTTAGATAACTGTTTTCGTTCTTGAATTATCTGCCATTGAATTTAAGGGAAAATGCCCATTTTCTCAAAAATACCCATTTTCTCTTATGCGCTACTTCTACAGTTTCAACCAGAATTTAATCAAACTAGCCACAATGAATCTCTATGGTGCCTTGTTGTGCAAACAAAATTTTGATAACTTTTCATGTTTGATTTTTCTGCCCTTGAATTGAAAAAATGGCCAATTTTTACTGACAACCCCCTCTCGGGCGTATATGCGCCGCTCTGAGAAGCTCTTGTTTCTGTCTTTTAGATGAATAAGAAATATTACTTCTGTTAAGTTGCAATTCAACGTCTGGTGATGGACATTCAATCATGGATAGAAAACAGTACAAAACAAGAGTGCCATCGTCACAATATACGCCGCCACTTATAAAACTTGAGACAAAAAAATGACATTGACAAGGATTTATACATATTCACTGAAAAACCTTTAAAAAATTGTGTTCACAAAAAGGTTTTTATAAATATCCAGTGAAAAACCTGGAAGGAATTGCATTCACGAGGCTGAAATATCATTAAGCCCCAGAGACTAAGATTGAAGGGGGCATAATTCTGGCAAAAATCAATGAACCATGAAATCCTTCCTTCATGCACATCTACCAATTGAGGTGATAACATCCACCAAGTTTCATTAAGATCCAGCCAGAAACTTAGGAGGAGTTGTGTTGACAAGCCTGCAATTTCAATAAGCCCCAGAGACTAAGTTTTTAAGGGGCATAACTCAGGCAAAAATCGATGAACCATAAAATCCTTCCTTCATGCACATCTACCAATTGAGGTGATAACATTGACCAAGTTTCATTAAGATCCAGTCAGAAACTTAGGAGGAGTTGCGTTGACAAGCCTGCAATTTCAATAAGCCCCAGAGACTAAGTTTTTAAGGGGCGTAACTCAGGCAAAAATCGACGAACCATAAAATCCTTCCTTCATGCACATCTACCAATTGAGGTGATAACATTGACCAAGTTTCAAGAAGATCCAGCCAGAAACTTAGGAGGAGTTGCGTTGACAAGCCTGCAATTTCAATAAGCCCCAGAGACTAAGTTTTTAAGGGGCGTAACTCAGGCAAAAATCGACGAACCATAAAATCCTTCCTTCATGCACATCTACCAATTGAGGTGATAACATTGACCAAGTTTCAAGAATATCCAGCCAGAAACTTAGGAGGAGTTGCGTTGACAAGGCTGCAATTTCAATAAGCCCCAGAGACTAAGTTTTTAAGGGGCATAACTCAGGCAAAAATCAACGAACCATAAAATCCTTCCTTCATGCACATCTACCAATTGAGGTGATAACATTGACCAAGTTTCAAGAAGATCCAGCCAAAAACTTAGGAGGAGTTGCGTTGACAAAAGTGGACGTACGTACGGACGGACGGATGGACGGATGGACGGATGGACGGACGGACAGACGGAGAAGATGACGCCAATATACGTCCGCCTCCGGCGGCGTATAAAGAGGAAATGAAGGATCCTTGATGCTTTTTTATGTAAGTCTTTGACACTTGACGATTCTCCAATTCAAGTATAGGCCCTTACTGCTAAAAGTTAGAATCCCAGACTGGTCAGTTAAAATGATAGCTGGATCAGTATAATATGAAACAGACAGGTTAGAAATACACGTATTTGACACAAACAGAAGTTGCTCACACTCAAAATTTCCGTGGCATGTAAATTATGTATTTGTATAACTCAGCTTTTAAAACCAAAGAAAGAAATAATTTGCTTTAAACATCTTAAACCCGCTTCATCCCCCCCCCCCCCCCCCCCCACCAAAAAAAAGAGAGAGAAAAACAGAACAAAGCAAAACACCATTATTTACCCTTTAAACCCTGTGTCTCATTACACACTGCCACTCACTCGACAGGTCTTGAGTTCGATACCCAGCCCCGGCAAATGCCCTCTCTGACAAAATTTCACCCATCAATGGTTTGATACCGTGAACCTATGTGGGCGAGCAGGTGGAGGCTTGGTTAGGGTGTTGTGGTATGAGAAACAAAAGGAATCCATGGTTAGGTGCTCCAGTCTCCGCGGTGTGACCAAAGCAGTTGAAAACGGCGTAAAACCGCAATAAATTCATTAGAAAAATAAATTGTGTCATTCCTCTTAAAGACAACTTCAATAACATTGAGGGAAAGGAAATTGCTGCACTTTCTCACTTTTTGATCAATACATGTTCTGTACTATTATTCAGACTTGGGATGACTTTTGTCTGAGGATTGACAATGACAACATATTCAACATCATCAATCTAGCCATTAACAAATACTGATTAAATGTTTATTTTATGGTTATAGTCCCTGAAGAGTCCAATTTCAGCATAATAAAATATCGTACATGTATACCGAATTAGTAAATTTTCTGAGAGATGTTAAAATGTCAAAAGCGACTACAACAAAAAAAGTTGTTTGCTTTCTCAAATTTCATTTACAAGAAAAATGGCATTATTATTTTGAACAAAAACAAAATCTGTCATAAAAAGTCAAAAGCATTTTCCAAATCTTGTTTTGTCCGGGAGTAGGTCTTACATATCTTCTCATTCTGGCTTCCCTAGTGTATAGACTTTTTTGCAGAATTATTTTGCTTTGGGGAGTAGGATAATTTTTTACATTATTGCAGGACGATTCCTCTATAAATCTTTTTTCCACAAAAAGATAATTTCGCTAGCAGAAACGATTTTCCCCTTGTCCAACAGTGCTCAAATCCCAAATGTTGAATTTTAGTTTTTCTTTGACGTTTGGAAAGTTTCTATACATTACAATGACAAAATTTAGCTAAAAATAGGACTGCACGTGATTTTCTGGGGCCTTTTGATCGAGCATAACTAAAGTAGGACATATTTTGATGAAACGCAAATTTAAGTCGTAGGAACTGCTTAGGACGTTTTGATGAAACTGACTTACGGGCGTCCTACAAAAGGTCTCAGGACACTTTTTAAGTCATGTCCTAGGACGTTTTTGATGAAACCGGCCCCAGGTCACAAAGAAGCCATACAACAGAACAACATGGATCCAAATCAGAATGTGTTTTTTTCTTAGTATTTTCCTACCAAATCAAAACCAAGAATAATGTGGAAAAGAACAAACTAAAGCAAAATGCACAGAAAGGTAAAATGCATTACACATGCTTTATGTCTTTCCTCAACATCATTATCCCTTTCCCGAACAGCAAAAATTTGGACTAAATCACTTAGAAACTTGCTGCAGGCAAAGTTGATGTTGATAAAGACAAGATGTGTACACAATATAGCACAGAACAATAACTAGGCAAAAGATGAAAATGCTGGTTGAAATCAGCATTTTTTCTTAAAATTGCCTTAAAATGTATTCCTTAGTCTTTTATAATTATACGGCTAGCCTTATCCAGGTTTTGTTTGGAAAAGGTACACTCTTCACAAAATAACAGTTCCAGTATTGCAGGAGTTCAAGTGAGTTCAGAACTACATAATTTAACATTTTAAACCTTTCCCAAACAAGACCTGGTTTTGACGTCCCTTATAGGCTTGTGAAAACATCAAGACAAAAGAAGAAACTGCTGATAACCAGCAGTTTCTCCTTTTGCCTCAATATTTTGTTGGCTACATCACACAGAATTCCGATTTTTATTCACATCAATTTTATCGTCTGCAGCTGCTTTTGAATTGGACCAACCCAAATTTTTTTCATTTGGTAATGGGTTAAAACGCCACTTTACCTCATTTCGTAAAATTTCTTGTACTCTGCCTCTTCTTTGAGTCTATTTTCTGTCATCTGGGACAGGGTTCCCGGAAATAATTCATTCAGACATTGTTTGAATGCTGACATAATAATTCTACAAAACTGCATCAGTGCCAAGTTTTTCTGAGTAATACAAAATAATCTAATGCTGATGATGTTGGCTCCACATTTACTACTTCCCGAATGACTAAAAACAAAATTGAGGTGGTTCCTAATTGAAACCTGGTGGCCAAAAAATAGCTGATAATGATAGAAACAAACAGTGACGCCTTTCGACGCCCTACAAGATAATGGCTTTGGAAAACATTGTGGAAAATGAAGAAATTGCTTGTGACAAGCAATTTCTTCATTTCCCACAATATTTTCTACACAAAAAGACAAAAAATGTAGCATTTCATTCAGTTTTAATTGTTGTCTGCAACATCTTTGAATTTGGACAAGTCTAAAATTTTGTTGTTTGGGAAAGGGTTAATGTACAATGTAGAACAGAAAATATTGAGACAAAAGAAATCAATGCTGGTCACCAGCATTTTCTTCTTTTGTTCCAATGTTTAAGCAAGGTTTTCCAAACAGGGCTGTTAAGACATTGTTCGAATGTCGACATAATAATTCTACAAAACTGCATCAGTGCCAAGTTTTTCTGAGTAATACAAAATAATCTAATGCTGATTACTTTTTGTATTTACTCTTTCCTGAATGACAGAAAAACTTAAGCTGTTCGAATTTGAACCAAATGACCACAAAATAGATGCTGACTATGATAGCATTTATATGCAATGTAGAAAGGAAATATTAAGGCAAAATCCGAAAGGCAAAACCAGAAAATATTGGTTACCATCATTTGTTTCTTTTTTCTTTATGTTTTCCCAAGCTTTACTAATCAGGGATAACTAGAACTGTCGCAAAGCGGACGAATACCCCCCACTAGGGCCTTGTTACTGAAAAAGTGATATCGGTCAAAAGGTTCTTGACTTAGAGCATGGAAACGGATTTTAAACATAGTCTAACTGTGACCTTGACCTTTGACCTTGGTGACCCCAAAGCAAAAGGGCACCTCCTTGGGTCATGGGCAACAACTGTGTAAAGTTTCAAACGGTTCTCGAGTTAGAACACGGAAACGACTCCCCCCCCCCCCCCCCCCCCCATTAAAAACGTCAAAGTGGCATAACTCTGAAACTGATGACTGGATCAAGATGAAAATTGCAGGTGCACAACTTCATATAATAGGAAACATCCTGATAAAATTTCAGAAAAATTGGTCAAAAACTGTGGGAGGAGAAGAGGACACAAAATTATGTCCACCCCCCCCCCCCCCCCCCTTAAAAACTTCAAAGTGGCATAACTCTGAAACTGATGACTGGATCAATATGAAAATTGCAGGTGCACAACTTCATATGATAGGAAACATCCTGATAAAATTTCAGAAAAATTGGTCAAAAACTGTGGGAGGAGAAGAGGACACAAGATTATGTCCACGGACGGACGGACAGACGGACAACCTGATTCCAGTATACCCCCCATAACTTCGTTGTGGGGGGTATAATAAGATATTGCTAAAGTGTTGACATAATAATTCTACAAATCTGCATCAGTGCCAAGTTTTTCTGAGTAATACAAAATAATTTAATGTTGATGATTGCTTTTTGTATTAACCTTTTCCCAAACAAGACCTGGCCCAGGTTTCTTGAAAAACTTAAGTACATTCTCATGCTCAAATCTGAGCACCGTACTCAAATCGCACAATATCGACGCGAACTTCAATCAAATACCCTTCAACGTTGGAGAGTTATATTCCTTTGAAGTTGAGCATGTACTCATGAGTATGTACAAAACAAGACAAAACATACATCTACAGAAGCTGTGAATGTTCTAGGAAGCCGTTCATTACAATCATAACTCTCTGATGACAAGTTTTGTTGTCACAGATGCAAGAATTCACCAAACAGGAATCTTATCTTGGCAATGTAACAGACACTTAACCCTTTACCAAACGACAAAATTTTAGGGTGGTCCAAATTGAAAGATCCTGCAGACGACAATGGAAATTTTAACTTTTACGTCTTTTGGGGTGGAAAACATTGTAGACAAGAGGACCATGATGGTCCTATATCGCTCACCTGAACCTAAATGATATGAGCAACACTTTTGTTCAATTCAATTAATATTTATTACTGTAAGACTGAAAAAGAACTTATGGTCAATAAGGTTGTGAAAATCACACTCATCCAAGATCTAAATTATGGTGCCAAACATTGTACAGGGCTCCAGATAAGAGGGGGTGGTGACTTTTCAAACTGCAATAATGCTGTCAGTGATCATCCAACCCTATGTTGTAGGTACATGTACTCATTTGTATCGTCTCGTCGAGACGATTCAAATGAGTACCCACAACATAGGATTTGAATTCGAAAAAACAATGTTAGTATGTCTTCACCTCCACTTATCTGTAGCCCTGATTGTATCCAAGTTTTGTCTTGATTGATAAATAATTGTAGATTCTAGAGTATAAACAAGGTCAAAAACAGCCGAAAACAACAATTTTGTCAATTTCAAGGGCACAAAAAGCTCGACTCTCTAATCAGATCAGACTGAAAATCAATCTCATATGAGATCTTATGGTTCCCAACATTGCGTCCAAGTTTTGTATAGAATGATCAATAATTGTAGATTCTAGAATGTAAACAAGGTCGAAACCAGCCGAAAAATGGCAATTTTGTAAAATTCAAGGGCACATAAATCTCAACATTCTCATCAGATCAGACTGAAAATCAAACTCATCTGAGATCTTAAAGTCCCCAACATTGTGTCCAAGTTTTGTCTTGATTGACCCTTTCCCACACATTGGCGCTTTTGGATGCCCCACAAAATAAAGGCTTTGGAAAACATTGTGACAAACAATTTCTTCATTACCCACAATGTTTTCTACCAAGAAAGACCAAAAAATGTTAAATTTTGTTCAATGGAACTTGTCGTCTGCAACACCTATGATTTTGGACTAGGCTAAAATTTTGTTGTTTGGTAATGGGTTAATAAGAGTGTAAATCTATTTATATCCTCTATCAAACTAGATAACTCTACTTATACTGAAGTAAAGTAGTGTCAGAGTTCCTTCTTTTAGAATCTATTTATATCCTCTATCAAACTAGATAACTCTACTTATACTGAAGTAAAGTAGTGTCAGAGTTCCTTCCCTTAGATTAACTCTTTTTTGAATACAGCAAAAAAGTGGCAATTTTGCCCAATTCAAGGGCACATAACTCTCATCTTTCTGGTCAGATCAGACTGAAAATTGACCTCATCCAAGATCTTATGGTCTCCAACATAATGTCCAAGTTTTGTCTTGATTGATCAATAATTGTAGATGCTAGAGTGTAAACAAACTTAAAAACAGCATTTTTTGACATTCAAGGGCAGATAACTCCGCACTTTCTGGTCCGATCAGGCCCATAATCAAACTTGTTCGAGAACTTATGATCGTACTTGTTTTGGCCAAGTTTGATCAAGATTGAGTAACTTTTGTGGATGCTAGAGTGTAAACACCCCAAATGTTGACGGACGGACGGACGCCGGACAAAAAGTGACCACAATAACTCACCTCGAGCACTTCGTGTTCAGGTGAGCTAAAAATGAAGAAATTGCTTGTCACAAGCAATTTCTTCATTTTCCATAATGTTTTCCAAAGCCATAATCTTGTGGGGAGTCAAAAAGAGTCATTGTGTGGTAATGGGTTAACCCTTTACCAAAGAGCAAAATCATAGAAAACTTCAAACAACAAAATTTCATTACAAATGCTGGTGAATGTTCTTGGGAGGCATTCATTATAAATCTTGGATGACAAATTTAATTTTGTTTTGAATACATCAAACTGTACTTGAAGCAGACCACTTAACCCTTTACCAAACATTGACACATTTTGGAAACTTTTGAATTTGTCAGAACAGAAAGAAAAACTTCTGGACCTTTGATCTTGGAACAAATTCTTTGCCCAAAGACTTTTTTGTCCTTTTATA